>CM032067.1:11622156-11711986 GCA_018831715.1 Matsumurasca onukii
AAAATTTGTCTATGATCTTATACACTCAGGTAATTTATAATATAGTTTGCTCATGCGAAGCTGGTCGTAAATATGACAACGTATGAAAGATATTCCGAAAACGATTAACGAACCTAGTATTGTGGGAATGATAAGCTGTTCCGGTATCCAAATAACATTTTGCTAAATAAACACTTATTATTTCCAAAATGTACATGCAAGGAAGCGTTAAAATATTTAGTGTTCTAAACAACCCCTTACACGATTCTCGATACCTTGATTTGTAAACGATTCGGACTGCCTTCTTTTGCAAAATAAAACCCTCATGAATCTGTGATCTGAACAAGAACCCCATATACAACTAGACAATAATATGTCCTATACTTGTTAATTGTTCTCAATATTTGGTAATAATGATCAATATTGTTCACCTTCAATTGAATTGAGCGTTTGTTTCAGAGTGTTTCTATGCAATATTTAGACATTAAATGTTTGTGTGAGTGTGTTCTTTATTTGGGTATGGGGTAGAAAGATTAGCTGAAGTTAATTAATTTTATATCACGGATTCAATTAATTTACTTTTATTTATTTAATAAAATATTTAATTATTTATATTACTGGCAGGTGTGGCTGATATTTTTAACAGTAAATTATGTCTTTAACCTAAATTTGAATTCATGTTTGGATTAAAAGCATTTGATTTTTCAAACTACAAGTTTTATTTAGAAACATTTACAAAACGCGAGGAATAACAACCTTTTTAGTTGTAGTTTTTTACACATAAGCTATATGCTGTATGAAATATGTGTCCAGTACGTCGATGATATACAACGTTAGTATTTAATGCCAATACAAGTGAAGAAATTGAACGCATTGCACATGAAGATGGTTCTGAGACATACCGTTGGAAAGCTTGTTAAGTTCTGAGAAACAATACGTAAACGCCGTATTTTTAATCGAACAATCAGTTTGACTACAAGAACGCCCCGAAAAGCTTACGCGTTCACGTTTATAGCTCTAGTTTTGTAACGGGGCAACATATCAAAATATGTTTTTCGTTAAATATCGAGAATAATTTGCCACATTAACTATTTAGTGGTTTAAGTTGGTTTGCCGACTAGTCAGCCTGGGCGGGGTTCACTATCACAGGACCTAATCCCAACCAGATCTCCAGTAAAATAATTTATAAAATTAGGGCGCCACCTCATGAAAGGATCACACTCGGAGGAGTCAATGAGGACCTCGATCCGCCGTTGGTTGAGCGTAGAATCACTGATGATAAATAGGCAAAACTGGACTGAGAGTGAGATTAAAAAAAAATATTTTGATCTTGATTTTAACTGTGACTAGGTTAAAGTAATAAAGCCCAAAGATATGTTCACAGTAAATTTGTATTAAAGATTTTTATAAATCTATCGAACAATTGTGCAATGTCCAGCAATAGCTGCTTAATATGATTTATGAAAGGACACTTTCTTACAACAAATATTTTCTATTAAAGTGTTACCAAATAGTAGGCCCTACTATATTTTTTGTGCTTTTGTTTTGTACTTCTTACGACAAGATTCTTAATTTAAAATATAAATAGAAACATGCACACTCACAAACAAGTTATCATATTAGCATTAGGCTATCATCCAATGCCTTGTGCTAGCAAAATATCCTAACTCAATAAATAGAATAATACCCAGTACTGTTTTACAAACGGTGGCCACCTGTAAATATTAATTTAAAACAACATGTACATATAAACAATTTATAACAGAGATAGAGACAAATAAATATATACGAAAGATAAATTAGCCTATATGTCGAAGTTCAATATATCGAGCGCCGTGTTCACCACCGCAGTCAAAGTTACTGTAAGCCCCACAGTCTATATGTTGCCGGATCCCACAGTTCAATCAGTCCACTCACCGCACTGAGCGAAGTCACACACTATAGTACATACGACTGCAATTCGCCCACGATAAGACAGACCCAACATCCATCAGGTGTAGCTCGGTAAGGTAAGGCTGGAAGACTCAGCCATAGAAAATGTTCCAAAATAACGTTATCTGCTGACTAATAGTTTTCCAAGATATAAATTTTAAAAAGTACAGTTCAAAGTTTTGCATTTGGTGTTTTACAAATTGTATGCTATTTCAACAAGAATAAGATTATACAATGAAGTTTATATACTGTTTATAAATACTCATTACTTGAGTACTCCAAGGACTTTAAAATAATAATTTATTCAATCTGCTCATTTGCTAATTGTTTAACCTCAGAAAATAATATTTTGGAGTCATTGAAATAATTAAATGTAGGAACAAACACATACCAATTAGTACATAAAATATCAGGACACACAATTATTTGTGCTAAAGTAATCTTAAAAATATTAAATGCGTTTCTACATAATATATGTTTGACCTTACAATTTACATTTGACAAGAAAAATAATAAACCTTATGCTCCCCCTTTATTTTAATTTTAAAAGTCAACACATTTTCTAACTGTGATAATAAATACCCTTGAATAAAACTTCTTTAAAAGAGACCATGAGTTTAAATAGTTTCCCTGTTGAAACCATGTAACGAACATTCCTGCTCAAGTTTAGGTGAAACAATTTGGTGAAAAGAATTTATAAGATACTTATAAAATAATTGGAGTTACACATTTTGCATTATGCAATAATAAATTCTAAAAGTGATTTTGATGATTTTCAAAATATTTTACAAATTGAAGTTTTAAAGAGTTGGTTTTTAACAAGTAAATTTACATTCACCAGATATTTAATTTAATTGAAAGTAGAAATTTCCCATTACATTTTGCTTGGCTTAAAACTTAAATCAGTGGTAAAAATTTGCTTTTAAGCTCACTACTCAGTCCAGAAATTAAAGTTTCTGAAATTAATCCACAAATGTGAGGGATCTTCAACGATAAAGCTACTATGTGGTCACGAAGCTGGCACAATCTGGAATGCCTCAGCCTCACTCCAACAGTCTGGCCCCTCACCGGGCCTTATCAGTACAATGTCCAACTCTATCTTCTTATCACAAGAGCATGAACACCCACCACAGGCTGAGTTAACCACAGCTCCATGTCTCAGCTGTTGGCTGCACATGAGCAACGAGACATTCCAAGCTGTTCACCTGGGAAGAGCTTTACTTGTTTTTCTCATGTCCCCTATTCTGTTTGTTTGGCAAATCCAGAGCAGTGAAGTTAGCCCGTAGTATCTTGTAAATTGAAGGCTAGCACTTCTACAAGTTTACCACCGGTAGTATATTTTAATACAAAGGTGATCAGACTTCCGTATTAATAAATTGGTGGTTAGTTGTCGTAATTTAGGGGCTTTTTATTTTTAGATGTTACAAGTTTCTGTTTAAAAATATGTACAATACACCCACCTTTGCATTGAAAATATCAAGTTTTCACCCATGGTTTCAGTATGAATGAGCTCTGTACACTGAAGCCTAACAATATTGCTCCTGAATATTTCTCCATTATACTTGATATCTAGAGAATAAAGTTTCTTTGTCCTTTCTAGCTCTAGTAGGACCTAAGTAGTCAATTTTCAATCAAACGTGAAACCAATTCTCTCATTACGTAGTAAAATGTGCAGTTAAATTCCACGAGCGTAGCGAAAGTCCCTATTACCCGTGATAATAAATAATGCTGGTGGGCGTGAGCGGAACGAACAGCCTAGTGAGACTCGTGATCATATATCAGACAAAGATGAGGCCGTCTCCATACTTAAATGACACCCTGTATAAGGCTGTACATCATGACATATGTGTTTGCGTATAGTGTAAGGTAGCAGAGTTATAGAAAATAAGTATTAAGCAGAACATTGTTAAATATTAACACGCAGAGATATCCAAATATAAAAAGTGCTTAAACCCCGTGAAACAAGTAAGTTTAAGCCCAAAGGCTCTTAGAAAAAATTCATATTTCATATTTGAATGTTACAGATTGTGTGCTTGACTCAGAATGTGAGGAACATGAAGCTTGCATCATAGACGAATGTGAAGATTTAACAGACTATTGTGATATCCCAGAGTATTGTGGAGACCATGCAACATGTGATATCAGACAACATGAGATAGTGTGTATATGCAAGCCAGGACACCAAGGAACTGAAGAGTATCCTTGTCTAGAAGAGGAACCAGGTGAGCTACTTGACCACTTATAAGACAACATGAGATAGTGTGTATATGCAAGCAAGGACACCAAGGAACTGAAGAGTATCCTTGTCTGAAGAGGAGGAACCAGGTGAGCTACTTGACCACTTATAAGACAACATGAGATAGTGTGTATGCAAGCAAGGACACCAAGGAACTGAAGAGTATCCTTGTCTAGAAGAGGAACCAGGTGAGCTACTTGACAACTTAAAGACAACATGAGATAGTGTGTATGCAAGCAAGGACACCAAGGAACTGAAGAGTATCCTTGTCTAGAAGAAGAACCAGGTGAGCTACTTGACCACTTATAAGACAACATGAGATAGTGTGTATATGCAAGCAAGGACACCAAGGAACTGAAAGTATCCTTGTCTAGAAGAGGAACCAGGTGAGCTACTTGACCATATAAGACAACATGAGATAGTGTGTATATGCAAGCCAGGACACCAAAGGAACCAGGTGAGCTACTTGACCACTTATAAGACAACATGAGATAGTGTGTATATGCAAGCCAGGACACCAAGGAACTGAAGAGTATCCTTGTCTAGAAGAGGAACCAGGTGAGCTACTTGACCACTTATAAGACAACATGAGATAGTGTGTATATGCAAGCAAGGACACCAGGAGACTGAAGAGTATCCTTGTCTAGAAGAGGAACCAGGTGAGCTACTTGACCATTATAAGACAACATGAGATAGTGTGTATATGCAAGCAAGGACACAAGGAACTGAAGAGTATCCTTGTCTAGAAGAGGAACCAGGTGAGCTACTTGACCATTATAAGACAACATGAGATAGTGTGTATATGCAAGCCAGGACACCAGGAACTGAAGAGTATCCTTGTCTAGAAGAGGAACCAGGTGAGCTACTTGACCACTTATAAGACAACATGAGATAGTGTGTATATGCAAGCAAGGACACCAAGGAACTGAAGAGTATCCTTGTCTAGAAGAGGAACCAGGTGAGCTACTTGACCACTTATAAGACAACATGAGATAGTGTGTATATGCAAGCAAGGACACAAGGAACTGAAGAGTATCCTTGTCTAGAAGAGGAACCAGGTGAGCTACTTGACCACTTATAAGACAACATGAGATAGTGTGTATATGCAAGCAAGGACACAAGGGAACTGAAGAGTATCCTTGTCTAGAAGGAACCAGGTGAGCTACTTGACCACTTATAAGACAACATGAGATAGTGTGTATATGCAACAAGGACACCAAGGAACTGAGGAGTATCCTTGTCTAGAAGAGGAACCAGGTGAGCTACTTGACCACTTATAAGACAACATGAGATAGTGTGTATATGCAAGCAAGGACACAAGGAACTGAAGAGTATCCTTGTCTAGAAGAGGAACCAGGTGAGCTACTTGACCACTTATAAGACAACATGAGATAGTGTGTATATGCAAGCCAGGACACCAAGGAACTGAAGAGAGTATCCTTGTCTAGAAGAGGAACCAGGTGAGCTACTTGACCACTTATAAGACAACATGAGATAGTGTGTATATAAAGCAAGGACACCAAGGAACTGAAGAGTATCCTTGTCTAGAAGAGGAACCAGGTGAGCTACTTGACCACTTATAAGACAACATGAGATAGTGTGTATATGCAAGCCAGGACACCAGGAACTGAAGAGTATCCTTGTCAGAAGAGGAACCAGGTGAGCTACTTGACCACTTATAAGACAACATGAGATAGTGTGTATATGCAAGCAAGGACACCAAGGAACTGAAGAGTATCCTTGTCTAGGAGGAACCAGGTGAGCTACTTGACCACTTATAAGACAACATGAGATAGTGTGTATATGCAAACCAGGACACAAGGAACTGATATCCTTGTCTAGAAGAGGAACCAGGTGAGCTACTTGACCACTTATAAGACAACATGAGATAGTGTATATGCAAGCCAGGACACCAAGGAACTGAAGAGTATCCTTGTCTAGAAGAGAACCAGGTGAGCTACTTGACCACTTATAAGACAACATGAGATAGTGTGTATATGCAAGCCAGGACACCAAGGAACTGAAAGTATCCTTGAAGAAACCAGGAACAGGTGATATTGACAAAGGAACAACATAGATGATATGCAAGATAGGACAGGAACAACCGGAATGAGGTATCCTTGTCTAGAAGAGGAACCAGGTGAGCTACTTGACCACTTATAAGACAACATGAGATAGTGTGTATATGCAAGCAAGGACACCAAGGAACTGAGAAGTATCCTTGTCTAGAAGAGGAACCAGGTGAGCTACTTGACCACTTATAAGACAACATGAGATAGTGTGTATATGCAAGCAAGGACACAGGGAACTGAAGAGTATCCTTGTCTAGAAGAGGAACCAGGTGAGCTACTTGACCACTTATAAGACAACATGAGATAGTGTGTATATGCAAGCAAGGACACAAGGAACTGAAGTATCCTTGTCTAGAAGAGGAACCAGGTGAGCTACTTGACAACTTATAAGACAACATGAGATAGTGTGTATATGCAAGCAGGACACCAAGGAACTGAAGAGTATCCTTGTCTAGAAGAGGGACCCAGGTGAGCTACTTGACCACTTATAAGACAACATGAGATAGTGTGTATATGCAAGCAAGGACACCAGGGAACTGAAGAGTATCCTTGTCTAGAAGAGGAACCAGGTGAGCTACTTGACCACTTATAAGACAACATGAGATAGTGTGTATATGCAAGCAGGACACCAGGAACTGAAGAGTATCCTTGTCTAGAAGAGGAACCAGGTGAGCTACTTGACCACTTATAAGACAACATGAGATAGTGTGTGTATATGCAAGCAAGGACACCAGGAACTGAAGAGTATCCTTGTCTAGAAGAGGAACCAGGTGAGCTACTTGACCACTTATAAGACAACATGAGATAGTGTGTATATGCAAGCAAGGACACCAAGGAACTGAAGAGTATCCTTGTCTAGAAGAGGAACCAGGTGAGCTACTTGACCACTTATAAGACAACATGAGATAGTGTGTATATGCAAGCAAGGACACCAGGAACTGAAGAGTATCCTTGTCTAGAAGAGGAACCAGGTGAGCTACTTGACCACTTATAAGACAACATGAGATAGTGTGTATATGCAAGCCAGGACACAAGGAACTGAAGAGTATCCTTGTCTAGAAGAGGAACCAGGTGAGCTACTTGACCACTTATAAGACAACATGAGATAGTGTGTATATGCAAGCCAGGACACCAAGGAACTGAAGAGTATCCTTGTCTAGAAGAGGAACCAGGTGAGCTACTTGACCACTTATAAGACAACATGAGATAGTGTGTATATGCAAGCCAGGACACCAAGAACTGAAGAGTATCCTTGTCTAGAAGAAGAACCAGGTGAGCTACTTGACCACTTATAAGACAACATGAGATAGTGTGTATATGCAAGCAAGGACACCAAGGAACTGAAGAGTATCCTTGTCTAGAAGAGGAACCAGGTGAGCTACTTGACTATATAAGACAACATGAGATAGTGTGTATATGCAAGAGGACACCAAGGGAACTGAAGAGTATCCTTGTCTAGAAGAGGAACCAGGTGAGCTACTTGACCACTTATAAGACAACATGAGATAGTGTGTATATGCAAGCAAGGACACCAAGGAACTGAAGAGTATCCTTGTCTAGAAGAGGAACCAGGTGAGCTACTTGACCACTTATAAGACAACATGAGATAGTGTGTATATGCAAGCCAGGACACCAAGGAACTGAAGAGTATCCTTGTCTAGAAGAGGAACCAGGTGAGCTACTTGACCACTTATAAGACAACATGAGATAGTGTGTATATGCAAGCAAGGACACAAGGAACTGAAGAGTATCCTTGTCTAGAAGGGAACCAGGTGAGCTACTTGACCACTAAAGACAACATGAAATAGTGTGTATTGCAGCGGACATAGGGTCTCAGGGGACCCTTGGAAAGCGCATCGATTCACGAGAGCGTATTGGGAGGCCTTCCTGGAAGCAGCCGCCACCTCGGTGCCTGTGCCTATTCACCACGGGCGTTGACCTAAATTTCGAGCGACTTGTTTACTAGACCTCTCTGAAACATCTGGAAAGAGCCCTACTTTAAACCTTCTAGCAAATTCCACCGGCTCATATATAGCCCTCCTCTGGAGCTCAGTATCAGTTCCGGGCAGTGAATGAATGTGAAGATCGGGGCCGCGTTCCCCTTGTGAACGAATAGTCCAGTGTAAGACTGTGTGAAGGTCCGCGCACCTAGTGAATGTGTAAGTGCTGTGTGAACATACAGGGTCACAACCCTTGTGCGAGAACAGTGACAGTGTAAATTCTCGGTGTCAGTGTCTTCATTGTGCCCGCTGCGAACGTCGGCTGCGAGTGATCTTCGAGGCATCGACACCCACCGTTGGATTCCCGACTGAAGAGTGCTACGAGGACACGTGGTGAACGGACTTCGCGCCGGAGTGTGAATAGACTGTGTGAAGTGCAAATAGTGGAATAAGGAACTGTACATTGTGTAATAGTTGTAGCCATTAAGTGAATATATTAATTGCGTTTAATATTAGTGTAATTACAACTAGACTGTGTAAATAAATAGTGAGTAACAAGACTGACGCCTTATTATTCGTACCCGTGAAAACATTACATTTGGTGTCAGAAGTGGGATAAGGCGATTCAGTTAGTGAAACTTTGTTTATTTACAAAAAAATGCTACAACTAAGTTTGTGAAATTAAGTGAACTCAAAGTAGTGGAACTTAAAGTGAACTTGAAGAGCGAACTGGAAACATCAGGAAACAAGACACAGCTACAGGAGAGATTGAGGCAGCAGTCTTAGAGGAAGGGGGCAGTCAGACAGCCCACTGTTCGAAACCCGTGGCTCGGCTGATCTCGGTAAGTTACTAGAAGAAAAACTCAAAGAAAGTTCAAAAGTTTTAGAAAAAAGTTGAAGGAAAATTCTAAAAACTTTGAAGATAAATTAGCGAAAAGCATAGAAGAAAGGATTGAAAGTTAAAACTTTAGAAGATAATTAGGAAAACTCAAGGTGAAAGAAAGTTGAATAAATTCAAAACACAGAGATAAATTGTTAGAAAATTCAAAAACTTTAGAAATAAATGTTAAGAAATTCAGGGACTATTAGGAGAATTGTGAAGTCAAGGAGCTTTAGACAGATTAAAGAGCTCGAAAACACTAAAAGACAAGTTTTAGCAAGTACAAAATCATTGGAAAAGTTTTAGAAAAATTCAAGCGTTAGAAGAACAAAGAAAGCTCGAAATCTGATGGAAGAGATTTTGGCTAATAAAATCATTGAGCTTTAAAACATAAAATAAAAAGGAAGATGTAGAAAGTCAAATTAGATTAGAAGTGAAGGCTACAGAAGTAATGAGTTTTAAGTCAGGTACGAAGAGATACTGAGGGGACCGAACCTAAATTGCAAACAAGCCAGATTGCAGGATATTCAGCAGAGATCACCGAGCCGGTAAAGTGTGCGCCTTCAGTTCCTGGACACACGAGCCTGCCACCTTTTGACGGCAAAACACCTTGGGAGGAGTATTTTACTCTTTTCGAAACAGCGGCACGCGTACACCAGTGGACGGCTGCGACTAAGGCGTCTGTGTTGAGCCTATCACTACGGGGCGACGCTTTAGGCGTCCTTCATTCGATCCCAGTTGTGGACCGCCTGAACTACGACGAGCTTATCAGGAGACTAGAGATGCGGTTCGGACATCGTCACATGGAGCAGGTGTATCGCTCGCAGTTGAGGGACCGATGCCAGCAGCCAAATGAATCCCTGCAAGAGTTTGAGGCGGATATTGTCCGACTTGTACGAAGCGCCTACCCCGCCTTGCCGGAAGAGGTCTACGAGCGGCTGTCTGAGGACTGGTTCATCGACGGTCTACGGGAACCTGAGACCCAGCAAGCAGTTAAACTGTCCCGTCCTAAAACCTTGAGTGAGGCGCTCACCCAAGCTTTAGAGTTTGAGGCTGTCAAAGAGTCGATACAGTGCCAGGCGAGAGTGAGGTACGCCAATGCAGAGAGAGCAGGACAACAGTGGACCTTGGACGATCTGGTGCAAAAGGTTGTCGATGCGTTAATCGGTTTGGAGAAGGAGTTGCGCTGCTGTAACTGTAGTAAACCGAGGCAACCAAAAAGAAGGAGTGTACTCGTGGAACCTGTGCCACGGAATCAACCGTCTAAGAAAAAGCCACGAAGAGTCGCGTGTGTGCGAAGAATCACAATTGAAGATGACCAATGGCGAGACAAGACACTGCGTAGGAAGGAACGGGAGGACGCCATTTTGAAGTGAAATGCAGATTGGGAGTAAGCCAGATGAGGATTTGGCCGGAGATTATCATGTGCCACATGTTGAGAAACGGGCAAATGATGTCTGAAACGAGTCAGACCCAGCCTGCAACCAGTGAACGGATGACGGAATACTACGACGTCAGAGCGGAAAAAGGGTTTACAACGCTGGAGACCTGGTATGGTTGAACCCAGGAACCACCAAAGCTACTCTCCGAACCTTCAGGAAACGAAGGACGGTCCGTATGAAGTTGTCACCCGGATCAACGATTTGATCTACAGAATTAGAAGCCAACGCATGGAAAACTCGGGTTGTCCACATCAATCGGCTGGCGCCTTTCAAAGCAGAGAATAAGCTTCAGAGGGCAGGAGGTCAGATATCGTATGCCGGGAGAAACGTCAATCAACAAGGACGAGGAACGTTCAAGGAACAGTCGTCATCATGGAGTAAGCAGGATCGTCTACAGAGATATCTTCGAAGTTCCACAGGGTATGCGCTCTTGCACTGTGTTGTCCAGTGTGAAGACTGTGTAAGAAGGTCCGCATCTAGTGAATGTGTAAGTGCTGAGTGAACATACAGGGTCACAACCTTGTGCGAGAACAGTGACGAATTAATGAAGTCTCGGTGTCAGTGATCTTCATTGTACCCGCGCTACGAACGTCGGCTGCAGGTGATCTTCGAGGCATCGACACCCACCGTTGGATTCCCGACTGAAGAGAGTGCTACGAGGGACATGTGGTGAGCGGACTTCGCGCCGGAGTGTGAATAGACTGTGTGAAGTGCAAATAGTGGAATGAGAACTGTACATTGTGTAATAGTTTGCTTAGCCATTAGAGTGAATTATTAGTGAGTTTAATATTAGGTGTAATTACAACTAGACTGTGTAAATAAATGAGTGAGTTAGCAAGACTGACGCCTTATTATTCGTACCCGTGAAAAACATTTACAGTATATGCAAGCAAGGACACCAGGGACTGAGGTATCCTTGTCTAGAAGAAGAACCAGGTGAGTTACTTGACCACTTATAAAGGCAACAGATAGTGTGTATATGCAAGCAAGGACACCAGGGAACTGAGGAGTATCCTTGTCTAGAAGAAGAACCAGGTGAGCTACTTGACCACTTATAAGACAACATGAGATAGTGTGTGTATATGCAACAAGGACACCAAGGAACTGAGGAAGTATCCTTGTCTAGAAGTGGAGCCAGGTGAGCTACTTGACCACTTAAAGACAACATGAAATAGTGTGTATATGCAAACAGGACACCAGGAACTGAAGAGTATCCTTGTCTAGAAGAGAAAGAACCAGGTGAGCTACTTGACCACTTATAAAGAACAACATGAGATAGTGTATATGCAAACAGGACACAAGGAACTGAAAGAGTATCCTTGTCTAGAAGAGAACCAGGTGAGCTACTGACCATATAAAAGACAACATGAGCTAGTGTGTATATACAAACAAGGACCTGGGGAACTGAGTAGCATCCTTTTCTAGAAGTGGAACCAGATGAGATAACTTGACCACTTATAGGAAGCAACATGAAATGGTGTGTATATGCGAGCAAGGGTACAGGGGACTGAGGGTATCCTTGTCTAGAAGAGGAACCAGGTGAGCTACTTGACCACTTATAAGGCAACATGAGATAGTGTGTATATGCAAGCAAGGACACCAAGGAACTGAGGAGTATCCTTGTCAAGAGAGGAACCAGGTGAGCTACTTGACCACTTATAAGACAACATGAGATAGTGTGTATATGCAAACAAGGACAATAGAGAACTGAAGAGTATATATGCAGGGAACAGGTGAGCTACTTGACCATATAAGACAACATGAGATAGATGTGTATATGCAAGCAAGGACACCAAGGAACTGAGGAGTATCCTTGTCAAGAAGAGGAACCAGGTGAGCTACTGGAATTTGATACATTTGTACATCAGTACATAAATATTTACACTCTGTCGGATAAATATAAGCCTAAATACCTATTTTCAATTTATGCATGTTTTAATCACAGTTAGCATTTAAATTAACGACGTTGGTGCCAGGTATGAAAGACTTTTTGAATGTGGTTACATCAGATTTTGGCAGTGATACATTGAAACAGTTTCTTAAGGATTGAGTTGAGGTCGTAAACTTAAATTGTACCTTTCTCTAAAGCACTTCAACTTTACTCTACACGTCTCTCTATGTGGCAATGAACTGTTATTCCACCTGGTACATCCACATGACAGACAATATAAACTGTGTACAGACGTCACTACGCATTGTTGACATGTTACAGATTGCCGAATAGACTCACAATGCAGCAATGACGAAGTGTGTTTGGTTGATGAATGTGGACAATTGTCTGGTCTGTGTGAGATGCCTCACTACTGTGGAGACCACAAATGTGAAGTCAGACATAGAGTTGTTGACATGTTACAGATTGCCGAATAGACTCACAATGCAGCAATGACGAAGTGTTTGGTTGATGAATGTGACAATTGTCTGCTCTGTGTGAGATGCCTCACTACTGTGGAGACCACAAATGTGAAGTCAGACATAGAGTTGTTGACATGTTACAGATTGCCGAATAGACTCACAATGCAGCAATGACGAAGTGTGTTTGGTTGATGAATGTGGACAATTGTCTGCTCTGTGTGAGATGCCTCACTACTGTGGAGACCACAAATGTGAAGTCAGACATAGAGTTGTTGACATGTTACAGATTGCCGAATAGACTCACAATGCAGCAATGACGAAGTGTGTTTGGTTGATGAATGTGGACAATTGTCTGCTCTGTGTGAGATGCCTCACTACTGTGGAGACCACAAATGTGAAGTCAGACATAGAGTTGTTGACATGTTACAGATTGCCGAATAGACTCACAATGCAGCAATGACGAAGTGTGTTTGGTTGATGAATGTGGACAATTGTCTGCTCTGTGTGAGATGCCTCACTACTGTGGAGACCACAAATGTGAAGTCAGACATAGAGTTGTTGACTGTGTCTGCAGGAATGGACAACAAGGAACTGACGAGTATCCGTGTAAAGTGGAAAAAGGTAAGTCACCTGGCATATCATTCTTATTAGTGTTCAGAGTCAAATGTCCAGTTTTAATTGTATTTTTGAATCTTTTCAGTGAAAGGTACAATGAATTTGTGGTATACACTTTATTTTTGATACCAATAACAGAGCTTTTCACAATGTAACAATACACGCCAATAACTTGCCACGGGATCAACCGATATTTTCAACCGCCTTAAAACCGTTCTAAATGCCGCAACTCCAGTGCACTGATGTAGGGAATTGGCTAACTGTTCGCTGATCTCCCAAAATCGAAGTAGCCGAACTTCGGTCCCACAATGTGCAATCCAGGGGACAAGTAGCACACCAAAATCTTTGGTAGCCGCAGGCATTTATGTTTTGATGCGATTGCAGTCTGATATACTGCTGCCCAATTCAGGTATTGATTTTGTATTTCGGATTAATCTACCCACACCTTTCCTTGAGGCTCTGTTATTTCTCAATTGATTTTTTTGACATTGTTGTCTGTAGATAGGTAATACAAATTGCAGCGAATAGTAATTCATTAAGGTTTATTGAAAACATCACTATAGACTGGGACTCGTGGTCCTGTAATCCAGCTTCTTGGAGGTCAGGTTTTGAGGGTGATATAGTTCTAAAGCGGCTCAGATAGTCTCAGTGATCATCTGATGATACCCGCATCAACTCCAACCATCGTTTAGACATATCAGACCATCACCTGCGTGGTTCGGAAGTCACGTTAAGCCGTTGGTCCTTGTATTTCCATTGGCCATCGGGCTATTAATTATTGACCCATTCTAAGGA
The DNA here is from genome assembly GCA_018831715.1 of Matsumurasca onukii. Classification (NCBI taxonomy): domain Eukaryota; kingdom Metazoa; phylum Arthropoda; class Insecta; order Hemiptera; family Cicadellidae; genus Matsumurasca; species Matsumurasca onukii. Next base: position 11,636,400 of record CM032067.1, read on the forward strand.
ATGACCCATTCTACACCTCATAACTCATTACCACTCATCACACTCGACCTTCACCACATATTTGTAAATACCCTCATGAGAGCGGTCGGCATCTCAAATAGTGATTTAGTGATTTAGTGATATTCAATAACTAAGATGAAACAACAAAAGGCCCTAAAAAATACAATAAAATAGCCACCTTTGTAAATCAGTACTACAGACCATGAGGGTACATTTTTCCATCGATGGTCGTAGTTTGATACACTGATATATTAAGTTTTAGACAATTTGGTTTGTGGTGTAGGAGATATTATATAATTAGCGGACAAAACAAGATAATATTGAGTATCTGGTAAATAAAACGTTGTTCAAAAATGCTTATTACAAGTTACCTTTTGGTGCCTGTAGATCCTACTGTAGATTCTTCGTACAGGCACCAAAGGTAACTTGTAATAACACAAGGTCCTTTAACTGGGAAAATTAAATATTTTAATATATAAAAACGATTGTCTTGATTTTCTATTAATTTTGACCTAATTTACCTAACCTAAAGGTTTGTGACACCCTTTTATGAACACCCTGTATATTTGTTATTAAAGAATCTATAAGAATAGTTGGTCATTATGTAGGTCTCACTCTCTTATAGCATAATGTTTGTCCATGTATCTAAAGAAGGTTCGAGCTCAGACCTTTCTAAAGACCTGAATTTTTTCTCCTTTGTTTGTTCTTGTACATTATTTAAATTTTAAGCAAGTGTGTAACTTGTTTTATATTAATATACAATTGTAAGCAATTGGAGAAATTAAGATTATTTAACTATTATACTTCAATCTGTAAGTTTTTATTAGGCATTCGGTACATACTGGCTACAATAACGCTCCTGTCACAACAATAAGCCTTAGAATATTGTACCACTTACACTAACTAATGGAATGTTTCAGCGTGTGTAACATCCAATGAATGTGTTCCTGAGGAATCATGTGCATCATACAAATGTGAGAATCCCTGCCAACACTGGCCATGTGGGGAAAACTCGACTTGTAAGACAATCGACCACATTCCCACATGTCTGTGTCGACCAGGATATAAGAAAGTCGACAAGTACAACGCAACTTCAGCTTGTGAACTTGGTAAGACCGTCCGGTGTAGATTCTGTAATCTTCTATCAAATACATATTTTCCGTACATATTTTTACACCATTTTCAAGATAACGAAATAAGAAAGTGTTTGGTGTAACTGAAAATGATAATACAAAAAGTTTAATTAGTTTAATCAATCTTTGAAGATTGAAAAAATATGTGAAAACAATTTTTAACTTAAAGTGATTTTACATTAAGTAAACAAGTCGATACTTTACTTTTTATGCAGCATACTTACCTTGTATAAATCTTCTTTCAAATGGCATTACAGTAAAGGATAAACGCCTGAGGCCGTAGGCCGAAGCAAGGCAGTGACCGTAGCGGATAGTCTCGTAACTCCTATGGTAATGAGAAAGTGAATTGTAACTCATCTTTATATTACTGTAAAATTGTAAGCAGTTAGAGACATAAAGATATTTCTATTATTATAATATTTTAATCCATACGTCTTTATTAGACACCCCATACATACTAGCAACAATAACGCTCCTGTCAAAAATAAGTCTTACAATAATCTTCCACATCCACTATGTTTAAAACAATACTAATGGAATATGTTTCAGGGTGTGTTACAAACAATGATTGTGTTCCTGAGGAAACGTGTGTATATACAGCCTATGATTGTGTTCTTGAGGACACATGTGAATATACAGACTATGATTGTGTTCCTGGGGAAACGTGTGGATCATACAAATGTGAGAATCCCTGCAAACAGGGCCATGTGGGGAGAACACAACTTGCGAGACAATCGACCACATTCCCACATGTCTGTGTCGACCAGGATATAAGAAAGTCTACAAGTACAACGCAACTTCAGCTTGTGAACTTGGTAAGACCGTAAGTTAGTGAATATTCCACTATGTTTAAAACTATACCCAAAGTTTTATCTTAACTAAAATTTGGTATAACTCGAGGCCATTTAGTTAGCTCAACGTATGACAATGATGACATTTCAAAATTAAAAACTTTATTTTAAGTATCAGCCTGAACTTATGTATATTTATTGGTTAACTTGTCTGAGACGTTGAAATGCATTACTTAGAGTACGTATTATTAAACACAAATGTCTACTTGACAAACTAGTTGTTACGTTAGTTTGTTTTATAAAGGTACTGTATATACTTTTCAAACCAGAGGACATACAAAATGAAATACTTTTCTGGGCCACTTGGTGCATAAATAAGTAAGTAATGTAATGTTTCCAGACAAAGATTTATACTTTTATAAATTTACTTCTGTATTCTAGGAAGAAACAACACACTTCACACTTCAGTTTATCATAAAGAAACCTTCAGCGGACAATTTTTAAATTTGAATTCTAATCATCCCCAACATGTAAAATTAGAGTTGCTCAAATTTGTTTCAAAAGATTCACACAATTTAAATCGGACAAAAATCGAGCAAAATTAGAAGAAAAATAATACAATTGAATATTTGAAAGCAAATCAATACAACAAAGATAGTTAAGCTAAACGTAAAATGTAATAAACGAAAAGCAGCTACCAAGAAAATGAAACCAAACCAATAGGAACTGTAGTACTCCCTTACGTGCGTAGCTTATCGAACAAATTCTAATTCTAAATTTAATATAAAGAACATAATTAAAATCCAGAAGTCAGTTAACAAAATTAAGACCTAAAACCTAATCAAGAAACTAAAAAACTCTGTATACAAAATTATTTGAATGTAACAACTGATACTTCGGACAGACTTCCAGGCCAGTTAAAACACGAATTAAAACATATATATACAATTATATAAAATGAAAAACTCGGAAAAATCTAAATTAGTTGAACACGCTCTGTCTGAAAACCACTCTATCAAATCTGAATCGTCAACTTTAGTTTTAAAGAACCTTCCTGGACTAAAGAAACCCAATTGAAATGCTGCATTGTTTTTGAAAATAATTGCATATCTCAACCTTCTCTAAATTTTAGTAATATTTATACCAATAGTGAAAGATCAAATTGAAGAAAAAAGCTAGAAATTCAAAGAAAGTTTTCGACTGATAGTTTATACAATATTATATCTAAATTTAAAAATTTTATTTATTTATATTCTTTGGGTGTACATATGTTTTTTATATTCAACTTAATTATACAGATAATGTGTCTTTTGTTATTAAACTGAAGATACCTTAATCGGCGAAAACTAGCTATTTGAGTTAAAATTCAGTAAACAATTTTAAAATGTCTAATTTATTAATACTTTTATAAATCTTTGAATGTTTTTAGTGAATTTTCAAAAGGCACTAAATGACATCAGAGATTGTGTTCTATCCCAAGAAGAGTTCTGCAAGGAAGTTGCACCAACCGACATCTTGGCCGATGGTAAAATAGCAGCAGTGTGTTGTGCTCAAGGAACCAAGAACGTACCTGAGACCTTGACTGAAGTTTGTAGCAACATACAAGTCAGGAGAGCACCAGCTGTAGAGTGTGTCAAGTCAGAGAAACTAAGTGTTTACCTGGAGAATAATTCAATTGCCCACCTTAACAAGGAAATTCAGCAGCTCACTGCAGACTCACTCTCTTGCTGTAGAGGTGACGGGACTGGAGTATATTGTCTACAGCTCGGGCACTATGACACGCTTGGGTCAGAACACTATGACAGTGAAGATAGAGACGGACCGGAAGTCCGTCATAATCACCTGGGTCACAACTGGCCCGCTACTTGGAAGATATCGTTGGCATAATATTTTGAATATACCAATATCTACAGAAGAGAGACCTGTGGTGCTGTCGCCCAACACTAAGTACACATTTACCCTCTCTTATGATGCAAGGTTCCATGTAATTAGACAGCGAAGTGATGAGCTGACACTGGACCATTTTACTCTGCAGTTTACACAGCACAATGGTGACTTCGGCACTCCAGTGTCCTCTCTTCTACAAAACCTTGACACCTCAGTGAAACGATGTCAACTGATGTCATTGTCCAGTATATTTCACTAAAACACTAAATCACTATTTGAGATGCCGACCACTCTCATGAGGGTATTTTAAGGCAAATATGTGGTTAAGGATGAGTGTGACGGGTTTCACGTCATCCTTTCCGTCTTATCGTGTATATTTTCATTTATCTGATTGGTAGTATTTACGTTAATAATTCAACGCACAAATAAATATATTCTATAGCGTTTTAATAATTCTTTACCATAAGAAATTCTAAAACTGATAATACTTTACCATTATAAGTAGGTTATTGCTAATGAGACTTGACTGTACGTTACTATTTTTATTACTATATTTTTCTTTCTTGATCATTTGGGACAATATGCATAAAAAAAATATTTTCAATTATATTAGTACACATGTACGTGGTATGTTTAACTAAAGTGTGACAAAAAGCAGCAATAAAGCCAATTATATTCTGGAAGGGGTTCGGCCTAGGTTTTACTCTAGGCTAATGTTTACTGTATAATCACACTGCCCTACATGTTTAAGCATAGTTTTATTTTGTACATCTCAAATTGTAATGACCGAAATGGAGTATTATATTTAATCAAAGCACAAATCAGTACTTTTATAGCGTTTTAGTCTAGCAAAACATCTCTGATTGTACGTTTAATTTGCTATATTTTACTTTCTTAATTACTAAAGAAATTTGAAGGCAAAATGTGTGGATCGATCCGGGACTTGAACCCGGTCTCTCACTTGCCGGGTGATTATGCTGACTGCTACACTATGCGACTCACCTATTTATGCCTTTTTTTCTTAATTGGTAGGGCAACTTATAAAACCATTAATATTTTCAATTTAATATATTAGTGTAGCAAATTTGTTACAAATTTGAAAGGTAAAAGTGTCCAGTTTAACGAGGCAAAGTAAGGATTACAAAATCCTCTTGAATAAAATAGTAAACTTTGAAACATTGTCTTACGTATTTAAATTGGAAATGGAACAAATACAGTATGTATGTAGAATAAAACATCAACCCAATGTAAACTTATATATATATAGCCAAAAATTGTATTTTAATGTTACACAATGTGCAAAAGTTGTACACAGTGTTGATAGAAAACGTGTTTTGAAAATAATAACTTTCCACTATAGGGATGTTTAGATTATAAATTGTTAATTCTCATTATATAAATCTGTATTGTCTCGATGTATAAATGATGGATAAATAGTGACATACATCTGTTATTTTCTAACATATTTTACTGTTAAATAAATATTTGACATATATTTTGTTGTTCCAAACTGCCTTGTCACTTTTTTAAGAGGACAACATTTTTCAAGGCCTGGACTCCTGGATGACACTTGTCATAAAGTAAAGAAACATAGCTGTTTTGTTTCCTTATACAAAGTCATTAGGGGATCAAACTTCACCAAGTGATTTAACAAGTCAAAATAAACAAAACATTTTATTTATTATTACAAACGGCAATCGCCAATTCATAGGTTACGTACAAATAAGAATCACAACATGTATTGTCTTGACTACATGTTATTTCCAATAACACCTAGTCCTATCTCGCCTAATTTTTCGTCTGTCTGATTTTTTCACCAAATAGCATTTATATCAGAGTTAGAGAGTAATAACATTACATTACATTACATTGAGAAGGGGCGGTCTGATCCTGATGCGTCAGCCCTTAGGACTATTGCGCTCCTTATGTTGGTGTAGAGATACTACTCAAAAGATTTGTGAGCTCTAAGAACTCCGAAATCTTTCTCACAGAGTCCCTCTTCCGCTAACACCACCCTTAGTCATCTCACCAAAGTAGCCGTTCTTTCCTGCTCCAGGCCATGACAGTCGAAGAGAATATGTTCAGCAGTTTCATCATGCAGGCCACACTGCATGGGACCACAATCAAAGACTCCACACCTCTGTAAATGCAACCTGAGGCCACAGTGACCAGTGATGAGTCCGATTATCAGCCGCAGTCTGTCCCTCTTGAGGTGGAGCAGATCTGATGCTATGGTGCTGGAGGGTTGAGAGGGACCAACTTACTCATTCGATGGCCCTAATAAGCTGCCACGTCTCTCATGCTCCGTTCTTACCCACGCGCTCGATGAGTTGATGGACTGCACTACTGAACTCCACAGAAAGGTTGGGGTCCCACTAGCTTTGTGATTGCTGCATTATTAGCTAATGCGTCTGCACCTTCATTACCTTCAATACCCGAGTGTCCTGGTACCCAACACAAGGTGACCATGTTGAGCGTACCCAATCGAGAGAGTGTACTATAGCAGTCCCACACTAACCTGGACCTAAATTCACAGGAATTTAGAGCATTAGGAGCCGCTTGACTATCCGAGAAAATGTTGATAGACTTGTTTCTATAACCAAGTCTAAGGTTTTCCTGAGCACACCATAGTATTGCAGTAACCTCAGCCTGAAACACTGAGTGATGCATTCCCATGGAGATACAAGCTTCCATCCTAGGGCCTCTGCACCATACGCCAGCCCCAGTACCCTTCTCACCTTTAGAACCATCGGTGTACCACTCCATCTGAGCCCGAGGGATAGGCCTGCCATTAGGCAGCCACTCCTGACGTCCCGGGATAGTGATCCTGAATGGCTTGGAAAGGGTAACATACCTTCATCTCGTCAGGTACATGTCCAGGACATTGTTCTCCACCAGAAGAGTTATTCTGCCGTGGCCATGGGACGAACCCCCTCCACGTCTGGCCACGTTGAGACGATATGCACACTTCCTCGCTACTGACCTGATAAATATGTCGAGTGGCGGGATGTTAAGACAACAGTCAAGAGAGGCACCAGGTGTGCTGACAAAGGCACCTGTGACGGCCAAGCACGCCAGTCTCTGGACGCTTGCAAGCCCGGCCGCCGCCGTCCCAACTTGGACTCTGGGCCACCATACGATAACCCGTGCGTGAGAGCTGGCCTTACCACAGCAGTATAAAGCCAAAGCAAGAGAAAGTAATAAAGTCAAAACCTTGCACAATTGTTAATATAATCAAATTTAACATTTAAAAATCATTTTGAATTACCATTATTTCCCGTTTCAAAATGGTGGTTAAACTAGGTTTTCTAAGCTTAATATCGCAGAACTATTAAACTGTATAGTAAAAAGCACCGGTATGCACAATGTGGTAAATCACTAAATCACTAAATAACATTTATATAAGAGTTTGAGAAAGTCAAAACCTTGCACAATTGTTAATGTCTTTACAAATATGTCAAGACTATAAGTTGGAAAAATGATAAAGCCGCTCAGCTTCACTTGCTCTTTGTGGAAGCTTTGGCCGGAATTTTCATATTTTATTTGTCAAGCCACAGGAAACCACTTGTCATGACTAAGGGGATATACACGAATCACAATTCACCTGAATTTTCAAATTTAAAGTCTTATCTACAAAGGCGTTGGGAACTCGACTTTTGCTATTATGTTATTCAAAGCTACAAGGTATGAAAAGAGACCAAAACCTAACTCTTAGGCTTTCGTGGCCGGTGTCACAACTATAATCTAGTTGTTCCAGTTCACACCGCGTCAAAATATCTTTCTAATTAGCTTGAGGTATTTCGGTCTCTCTATGGAGTATGAGTACCATCTTCAGTCACTGATTGGCTGAACCTGAGATACTTGCTATCTGCTATTCTACTGCCCATCCACAGTTGGCATACCTGCTCCATTAGACGGTTGGCAGCTATGTGACCAACAGGATATCACACAGCAAGTATCTCAGTTTTAGCCAACCAGTGACTGAAGATGTTGTTCACAGCGATACCGAAATATTTCGAGCTAATTATAATGTTGTTTTGACGCAGAAAATGTAAAGAAACGGAAGGACTAGAGTATAAGAAGAGGCAGTTTATCATGAAAAATCAATTCAAAGTTAAATGTTCCCTCATCTCTATTCTTGCCAGGCTCCACCCTCTTCCTTCCCCCCCTAAACTCAAGACCTTCTATAGATTAACCAAATTGACTTTGACGAAACGATCCCAATTAAATTTGCCCTTCAAATAGATACAGTTAACTATTTAGTAGAACTATATAAAAGAACTAATAAGCCTTTATTTAAAACCGTCATCAAAATATACACTGGTATTTCATCTTTAGTGAATTCCAGTGACATTACTCTGACGAAGCTCACTTGAGGCAGAAGAGGTTCAATCGCGTAAATAAATCATTTGTTTTCAGAAATTTTATCTTACACAAGTTTTTATTAATATCTAAGGCTTCCGGTTTACACCGCGTCACAGTTGAAATACAAATACTGCTAAACGTTTTGACCTCGCTGTGGAGAGTCATCCTCAGTAGCTGGTTGACTGGCTGAGACTGGTTGGTTGACTGGCTGAGACTGGTTGACTGGACAGCTACTGAGGATGACTCTCCAGCGAGGTCGAAACGTTTAGCAGTATTTGTATTTTAACTGTGACGTGGTTTAAACCGGAAGCCTTAGATATTAATGATGGCACTGGCCGCGAAAGCTTAAGAATTAAGATTACACAAGTTTCTTATTACGAGTAAAATATAAAACATAACTACCTCATTCATGTTACTAGAAAAATAGACAAATAAAGCTATTTACCTCACTGGTATAATACCCTTTTCATACCCTTCACTTATCGCATTAGAGGCTACAAATTGCCAAATTGGATAAGTTTAAATACGTATAAATAACACAGATACTTAACTGTAGCTCTATGTTGACACCAATATGGGAGTGAAGTGCATAACCCTTCCATACTTCAAGTGCTTGTCTCTCGTAGGCTTATAATGAACTGACCTCCAGCCATTATACAATGTAGGGAGCTTCATTAACCTGATGATGATGAACAGTACCTACTGTAATTTGGTTTGTTATGGTTGTAATTTGGTTTCATTCAATGCTGGTATGCAAGTGGTCAAATTGATGTATGTAACTTGTACAATGTACATATACATTCTAATTTTGACTGTTGTTCGTTTCCAAAGTAGTTTAAATATTTTTAGTTTACGGTGGGGAGTTTACGTACGGTTTACAAGAAGGGTTGGTTGCAATTGTTTGATTGTAAGATCGATTTTATTTATTGAGGCTGGACATTACGTAAGTATTTAATTTGAAAATTATTATTACAAAATTATCATACACACTTTGTATGTAGAGTTTGTAAATACGAGTTTTAACGAGTCAAGTGATGTAACATATGTGATCGTTGTTAATAACAACTGATAACATGATTTCAGTAATTGCTAGTAGGAATGTCATTATCTGTGCATTATTATTAGTTACAAACATAATTCCATGAAATCTTGTTAGGCTTTTAATGGACGTCGAACATTCTGTTATTGGCAACAAGTTCAAACCATATATCAATTATTATGTTTCAGGCGCAGTTTTTGCTTGACTTATATTATTTTTCATGTAACTTGTATCCATCAATATTTATGTAATATAGTAATGTTATTATTTATTCGTTAAATCTTCAAATATTTATCAATTGTTATCAACTGTTATATGTTATCTTATTGTATTATTCAAATCATTGTTAGAAATCACTGTTGTTGTTATTCCAAACTGCACCATTCATATAACTGTCTGCAATGTTTTTGTCTACTCGTTTAACTTCAATTATGTATCTATTGTTTTGTATTTATCAATTGTTCGTATTATTACCTATTGGAGTATTTATCTATTGTTTTTATGAATCTGTACATTTTATCACATTGTTATTTCATTCGTCATACATATTTATTTTATTGTTATTATTACACATTGTTATAATATACACAGTTTCATTTATATTAAGGATCATGTTTTGTTTCAAGTTATCATAGTTGTAGCACTATACACTTCCTCAACTGCATGTATTTATAACCATCTATTGTACTATTTATATATTGGCGATTGCCGTTTGTAATAAATAAATAAATAAATATACGAGATGTTTTAACATTATTAGTTTTGTTATTGAAATCACCACATGTTTTCAGTGATCACATCAATCCATAATTAGTAAATTATTTACGGATACTCTAAATACTAGAAATCTTGATGTAAACATTAGTGACCACTTCTATAATGTCAAGGTAAAGATCTTAAAATCCTAGAACTGATTTCTACAGACTATGTTGAAAATCGTTTAGTCTTAATTATTCCCCTGAATTTTCATTACAAAGATAGGATTCAAACAGAGCATAATATGAAATCTAGCAGACTCTGCTATACGAAATTTTGAGATATTTACCGTCAACAATACCAGTTAAGGAGAAAGACCAACATTCCATGTATTGTCACTTACTTCGGAAACAAATCAGTCAACTACGATTTTCAACTACGTTTGTATTTTCAGGACAAAACCATTGAAAGATGGTTGATATAGAACACAACACATAACATGCCACACTTAGCTTTTAGCCATAACTATAATCACAAACGCATCAATACTTTGCGTTACATAATGAAAGCACATCCCGGTGTTATCTATGAATTGTATCAAAGTGGTTGAAACAGCAGTGTGCACATTTGAAAGCCACAATTTGTCAGCGGATCTGATTGGTGGTGGCAGGAAGCGTCCAAATCAAAACTGAGCGACTCATCAATTGAGTCATAGTCACGTGATGTTTGTTAGGAATCATTGTGATACAACAGATATAACTGAAAACAAGACATGTTATGTGTGATTATAGATCACGTGACTGAAGACAACTTCCTTGCTGATTGGTATGTGATACCAACAAGCCGGACTCATCAATGAGTCATAGTCACGTGATGTTTGTGAAGGAACTATTGTGATATAACTAAACCGAACTGAAAACAAGACATGTTATATGTATTATTAGATCACGTGACTGAACTGACAACTTTGCTGATTGAAATTATGTGATACCAACAAGCGGACTCATCAATGAGTCATAGTCACGTGATGTTTGTGAAGGAACTATTGTGATACAACTAAACCGAACTGAAAACAAGACATGTTATGTGTGTGATTATAGATCACGTGACTGAACTGACAACTTCCTTGCTGATTGAAATATGTGATACCAACAAGCTAGACGCATCAATGAGTCATAGTCACGTGATGTTTGTGAAGGAATTCTATTGTTACAACTAAACCGTAACTGAAAACAAGACATGTTATGTGTATAGATCACGTGACTGATACAACTCTGATTGAAATATGTGATACAACAAGCGGACTCATCAATGAGTCATATTCACGTGATGTTTGTGAAGGAACTATTGTGATACAACTAAACCGACTGAAAACAGACATGTTATGTGTGATTATAGATCACGTCTGATGACAACTTCCTTGCTGATTGAAAGAGTACAGCGACCAACAAACCGGACTCATAGACAGGTCCTTATTCCGCATGATGTTTGTGAAGGAACTATTGTGATACAACTAAACCGAACTGAAAACAAGACATGTTATGTGTGATTATAGATCACGTGACTGAAGTGACAACTTCCTTGCTGATTGAGTATGTGATACCAACAAGCCGGACTCATCAATGAGTCATAGTCACGTGATGTTTGTGAAGGAACTATTGTGATACAACTAAACCGACTGAAACAAGACATGTTATGTGTGATTATAGATCACGTGACTGAAGTGACAACTTCCTTGCTTATTGAAGTATGTGATACCAACAAACGGACTCATCAATGAGTCTAGTCACGTGTTTTGTGAAGGAACTATTGTGATACAACTAAACCGAACTGAAAACAAGACATGTTATGTGTGATTATAGATCACGTGACTGAAGTGACAACTTCCTTGCTGATTGAAATTATGTGATACCAACAAGCCGGACTCATCAATGAGTCATAGTCACGTGATGTTTGTGAAGGAACTATTGTGATACAACTAAACCGAACTGAAAACAAGACATGTTATGTGTGATTATAGATCACGTGACTGAAGTGACAACTTCCTTGCTGATTGAGGTAGTGTGATACCGACGAGCCAGAGTCTTCACCCTGCATGGTTCCTATTGGCTATTCCTTGCTTGTAGTGTCTTGTTTTGCCTGGTTTCGATTCGTCTTGGCTATTCGTGGCTCATCTTGACTATTGGTGGCTCGTTTAGGCTATTCTTGTTTTATCTAGACTCGGTGGCTAGTCCACATCGTCAGTTTTAGGAAAGTACAGTAAGTTAGGTATGTTTGTACAAACTGTTTGTTTGCACTGTAATCATTTGAAAATTCCTCAATGTTTATTTATTTATATCGTGTTTTCACTGCAAAAACTAGAATATTATTACGTGAATCGTTGAAACCTTTCCCATGAATTTTGGAATGACAATCTCGAAAGATAATGTTTCCATTGTTTAAATAATTATTTAAAATACTCGAGTTTAAAAATAGTCAAAGAATGAAAACCGAACGAAAAGAAGTAGTTAGTTCTTCAAATTAGCATGGCTAAACAGAGTAGGGTTTAAGATTATAAGGTATGTAGGACAAATATAATACTGTGTGATTGCATATTGTGACAAAATGTTATGAAATAATAATTGAAGTGTAAGTTAATTGTGACGAGAATGTGATGTGCGCAATATTGTTTTACCATCACAGAGACCCGCTGCTGTTATTGGTTTCAAGGAGAAGAGTTGTTTTTCATTAATCCATGTTTACATGTTTTCAACAAAATGTGTATAGTGTGTACGTGTCTTAATTAAAAAAAAGATCCCGATAAGTTTTGGTTTAAAAGTTACTTTTCACATTGATTACTTTATTTATAGTATGACTAACTTATTAGACACAAGAGTAAAACCCTTGAGCTTAAACGTTAAAATTCTTATGATTTAATTAAAACCAACTAAATTTTAAAACTATTTCAATACGTTCTTTCAATGAACGTATTATACTATACGTTCAACATAATTATATATTGCCATTAACTGTGTTTATGAAAATGTAAACCTAATCTCAGCCTTCTTATTCATGCTGACCAAAATATTTCCAATTCAATTAACAGCGGACTCAAATAAAACTGTTCGTAACATACTCTAGGCGGAGTCAGGTTTGTTTTGTAATGAACGATTAAATGAATGAATAAACAATTGATGATATATTTACAAGATTTGTTCTGGACATACTTTGATACTAATACGAGAGTGAATTGTATATAGTTCTCCCGTATAATACTTTGTTCATATTGACCACCATAAGCGCTATATAATTTATGTGGAACACACTATACAAAACCCGTCGTGTCAAGTTATTGCAAAGCCATAGTTTAGTAAATTTATATCACAAACGGCCATTATCCATAAACTAAGTACCATCTATAACTGATAACATATCACATACACAATTACAGATCGGTGGGATAATAAATGTTTGTTGTCTTATAAAGAAATGAAATACACTTTGAATGCGCTACTAATCATTGAGGATTTGGTAGTACGATACATAGAGTTTTTGAAGTATCAATAGGTTTTAAGTCGGAAATATTTTTGGAACGTTTCGTTGCTTCGTTTCAAGGGTAACGTAGTCGATGTTGTGTAACTGATGACTCATGTATGTTGTATAACCAAGCACTTAGAGTCTCATCAGAACTTACAAGAAACTTGTTAATCAGCAATGAGTTTGCTCCGAGGAAGCTTAACAGATTTAACCGCGTAAATAACATCATTCATTTTCAGATGTTTAATCTCGCAAAGGTTTGTTTTTCCATTTTACTATGGCTTTAAAATTAGTTTTAAACTTAGCTTTTGTACTGTCACAAGAAAGGTGTTAAACGTTTTAAAGATAAACAAGTTGACAAATAGTTATTATAATATTGTTTTTTTTTAATTTATAAACCTAACGATTTGTTAGACCTCTAAAACTGATAACACAATTATCACATACACAATTACAGATTGGTAGGATAATAAATGCTTGTTGTCATTTAAAAAATTTGTTAAACATGATTTTTTGTGTTTTCTGTTACAATGAACAGTCTGATACACGTCTGTGGTTGGTTGTCCGTTGCTCCCAACCAGCCAGCCAGTCAGTGGGTAGGCATCTTTTACTAGCCATGGACGTAATTGGTTTATCTAATTGTGTTTTGACTTTTTAATGTTTGTGTACATCACTAAGATCTAAGGCTTCTGGTTTACACCGCGTCACAGTTGAAACATAGGTACTGCTAAACATTTCGACCTCGCTGTGGAGAGTCATCCTCAGTAGCAGGTTGACTGGCTGAGATGCTTGTGTGTTTGTTGTATAATTTGTTTGGCTACCTAGTCGTTTTAAATTAGTTTAACAAGAAAAAAAAAAAAAAGAAAAATTATTCTGTTCGATGGAAAACATCCCTAATATTCAGTGTATCTTCTAATATCAATTATAACAACCACATTGTCTTAGATTTAATGTTGAAATTGTATTCCTACAAGACATCTTCAACTACGTGGATCAAATACAGATTCAGCATACTTCCGATCAAAGGCAAAGTTGCGGTATAATCAAGCTGCATACTTGACCTCGCCGTCAGTTGTTGTTTGGACTTGAGCTACTCTAGTTGTTAACTACAATTCATTAAAAACAATAGTTAAATCACTCAACAGTTCAGCAACTCTTGACAACAATTGTATTACTTTGAAGCAACAACACAGGAGCTAAGTGAAGCAACTATAAATAGCTCTTGCAAGTAAAGAAGCAGGCCTTTACATATTCGGGTTGAAAATTTTATAAATAGCCACACAGGACAAAATCACTAATCTGTTGAGATGCAGACATATATGAGGTATTTTAAAGGCAAATGTGGTGAAGGATGAGTGTGATGAGTGGTAGTAATGAGTTATGTGTAGTCTTGTTACAAACTAAGGCCGACTCTTTTTTAGAATGGGTCATTAATTAATACTAATGACCCAATACTGGATCAGTTCAGACATATATGTTTGGAAACATGTTTTGATAGGTTGAAATGGTGAATATGTTTGTTGGTAACAAACACAACGTTTTGTCACAGCTGTTGCCTGAAACAAAACGTACAATACCTTATTGTCAAACCACTAGCTTGCCAAAAACATAGACCAAGTGCAAATTTAAACTCTTTTTAGAAAAGAAAAGGGCTTAAACGAGTCTTTGTAAGCAAACTTAATATTTACTGGGAAACCACCTTCGATGTGAAGCTACAAACATGATTAAGTTACTGTACTCGAAAATACATTGACAGTAAAAGAAACAACTTGACCGACGTCACAAAGTCATGATATGTTTAACATAGTAGTAAATCTATTAATATAACTAGCCTAGTATTTATTTATTTAAGACACTAATGTCCATAATTATTTTCATTATTTATTACTCCTATTTATTTATTACTATGACGATTGAGATGTACAAACATGTACCATATTCAATAAAGCTAATTGAATTGAATAGTTTGAACAATTTCACTGACGCAGACACGTAAATCTATAACGACAAAGCTAACTTGAATTACAAGTTGGAGGAAGTAATATCGTAAACATTTTACTGTTGAACATTTATCTTCACGTCATTCACTTGTCAAACTTTTGATGAAAAGTTTTATTCGGTCCTTGTTGACAGTCCTCGTTAATCAATCATCGATCATTATTGAAGAATTTTAAACACTCGCTGTTGAAGTATCTGCAAGTGTTCTAGCCCGTCGTTCCATTCTACAGAAGAAGATTCACTTTATTCAAAGCGTTATCTTTAACATGAAACGGTACAAAACAAACCAGCCAACTTAACTCAATTACATAGTTAACATATATTTGCTTTACATCACTTTTATGAATCTCAATACTATACTCGAAGAAGTATTAATGTTTGAGAAACTTTTTCATATTTTACAACCATAGTTGATGTAAATAAAATCTACTAGGAAAGCAGAACTTGTTAAAGACCATGGTTTGAAAATCTGTAGAGGTTGAAAAATTTGAACCTATTTTACAAATCCTTTAACTCAATAGTTTTTCTGAAATGAAAACCGTGAAGACTCTTATACTGGATGTAAATGAAACACTTATTAGGCAAACAATAGAAAAATGTTTGGACTTATTATGCAAAGAGAGTTTTAAGGTTCTTTTATAAAGCAAACTTGATGATAAAGATTTACAATGTACAAAGTTTGTGTGTACCGGAAGTAGACAGGGTCAAAGTACCGGAAGTTGAGGCATATTGAGTTTAAGCCTTCACTTTGTACACAGAATAGTTGTGTAATCAGCTTTGTTTCACTAAACATGTTCAAACCTTGTGTGCAAAGTTCGTCTTATGTATATAAACTCTATACATATACTATAACATATACCGGAGTTGCACCTTTCCGAAATATTTAAATTTACCCTAAGACCGGTGGACGTGTATCGCAGTTGCTTACATCGCCATTGCTTGCCTCGTGCTGGCAGTGCTGATTGCTGACAGTGGATTCAGATACTTTGTGCGTCAGCAGAGTTGACCTACGGGGTACAACCCGAGGACAGGTCTGTCTTGAACCTCCAGCTTCTCTTCATCATCCCTGACCAAGACATTCGCCCCGTCCCAGGACCGACTTCAGGAGGACGTCAGCTTCAAGGTTTCGTTGATCGCTTCTCCTAAGTTAGGTACTCCAAATTAAATACCATTCACAACTCAATTTCATTAATTTAGTAGTATTTATTTGATTTCATTTAAAGTTCAGTTAATTCTAATCATTGACTTAATCTAACTAATTTTCATTCAATTCCAGTTTTTATTTAAAATTTACCTATTTGGTTTAAAGTTTAACTTGTAATACATCTTATTAACTAAAATTAATTATTATGATAAAAGTTGTGAATGGTAGCCTCAGTATTGGTTTTCATCTAATCTCATAGCATTTTGTAATTCATGCCTGTGTAGGTCCTCACTGCGAGTATTTGTTAAAAGAATTTATAATTTTCCTTTGTTTCAAAGTATTCACATTTTAACCTTAAATCCAAACTAATCATCAAAATTTGAGGTTAACTCTTGTGCTATCCTCAAAGGAAGCTGCAACCCCCATGTTTTAAGCTCTACCTGGGGGTAGTGCAAGTTGACTAATCACCAATTAACTGATAATACCTGAGAATAACACTTTACTAGTAAAAACGTTCAATTTTAAGATTGAAAGTCGTACTTGAAAATTCAATACTTGTTGTTTATAGCTTATAAAACTAAGAGTCGAATGATAAGTAAGCTATCGAACATTAAAATCTTTCCCCTTACAAACCTATTTTAGAGTTGGGGCAAACCCCCTCAATACGGCAAAGAGTTTTTAAGATTACCACAGGGGTTAAGCTGATCTCAGATAAAGTACTTTATAGTATAGAAAATAAATATAATATGCAACCTTTTAACTTTAACAGTGCCCAACAAATGTGGCATTTTAAAACTCATAATGACATCTATTTAAATATTTAATGTCTATATAACAGTAAACTACGATTAGGAAGCTTTAGAATTATAAGTGGTTTCTCTAATCTCGTTACATCCATGCCGGATTGCAGGGGAACCCAGTGACGCAACTATCAATTCTTAGTTGAGGCCTCGACCGGTCTCGAACCTGTGACTTTCTCATCTGAGGTGTCATACTCTACCGACACATCCACCAGGACGTCACCATAACAAAACAAAACTTGCATTAACTCACGTTTGAACGTAAACATAGGAATAACTTCTTAGTATAAAACAAGTCAGATTTGAGTAAATTCAATACTTTTGACTGCGTTGTATCGTTGAAGTTAACCAAGGGGACGTGAGCTCTTCTGTTAGGGTGCTGGCTGGGTTAAGTCAATTGACTTTCACAGCTTAGACAACTCTAAACAAGATTGTCTGGGAAACTTGAAACCTCTAAGAGAGAGTTTCTTACTTTCTTCACTGAGATCTAGGCCTGATCTCAGTTACGTAGATGCCTAAGATGTTGTCTCAGAGTTGTGTGGGTTCCTAGTTTGTCTCGTACTTGTAGCAGTAATTTACTTAATACCAAATCAACCTACGCTTCAAGCTAGCTCAGCTACGTTCACGACTTTTAAAACTTAAGTTAAAATCGACACAATATAACCGTAGTTTAGAAGATGTTACACATTATGACAATTCCAACGTATTGGCTGTCATATCAAAGTGGCTGGGGTTGCCTATTGGTACTGTCATGCGTTTTGTAGCTTTGTCAAATGATAGGTACCTGAATGTTATCAAAAATCAAATCATTTGTTTATAGTATTAATGAAACACTTGAAAAGAATTAAGTAAAGCAGCGATTGTAAAATTTAACTTTGGTTGACTTAAAAAAAATTTTGCTGATGAGGGTTGAAAGAAACAAACAAAAGTAAACAGCTTGAACATTTCTCTTAAGTTAAAGCCCAGAAAAGCCCTGTTTGACCCCGAAGGATAGACGAGTGCTAAAGCCCATCCACATTGACGTTCGCATGTTTCATGTATCCTATGGACAAGTACCAAAATGTTTCGAAAGATTTTAAAGAACATTTTCTTCTACTTGGCATCGGTTTTCAGATAAGGACAATCACCAACCAAACCTCAAGAATAACGGCTAAGGTTAAAATATTTCTAATAACTCTGAAATAATGATTACAACCAAACGTGCTGTTTTGATTTCAAACTACGAGTATAATCTAACTGCCTTGTTCAATATAATATACTTAGTACTGAGGGCACATTGAAATATTATTACGGACGTATTTAATAGTTTTAGCGGAGAGGTAGAGCACGACGTTTCGGTATCTGGAATCTAAACCCGTCTTCAGGTTAAAAATAACACAACAAATTAAAAAAATGGGTTAGACAAAAGTAATCGGCGCAAGCTGACTAGTCACCCACCACCAAGCAACATGAGTTTTTCCTTAATTTATTTAATTTTAAATGAACTAGTCTAGAAAACAATACAGCTTGTACTAACTCGTTAAGACATTTAAAAAAATTAGGTCTGTGGCCAGTGACATCATCTGCCTACCGACTGGCTAGCTGAGAGTATTGGACGACCAATCTTAGTTCTGCACTAAACCGACCAACTGTAACAGTGAAGTTTGTTTTGACGATGGTACAATTTCTGAAATTAAAATATTATTACGGACGTTTTTCATAGATTATGAGTGAAACAATAGGTACAAGACGTTTCGGTATCTGGATTCTGACCCCGTCTTCAGGTGAAAAGTAACATAAAACATTAGGAAAAAGCAAGCCTAAACGTAATCGGTGCATGCTGACCAGCCACCCACCACCAAATAACATTAGCTTTTTACCTTGAACTTGTTAATTTTAACAGCCTAAAAACGATACAACATGCACAAACCGTTACGAAACTAACAAACAAATAGAAAATCAAGCACGTCCACGGCTAGTGACAGATGCACACTGTCTTAATGCCTGGCCAGCCGCTAAACAACCCTATTGGCTGGCCTGGAGCAGTGGACGACCAATCACAGCCGTGAATGAAACTAACCAACCGTAACATAAGTAAGCAAGAACCTCTTATACACACCCAATGGAGGTGAAGACATTCTTGAGTTTTGACGAATGAATCAGTTTTTTTAATAAGTCAAAGTTTTTTTAAAATGTCAAGAATTTAGAAAGCTTCCCAAAGGTTAAATTTAAACTACGAAAACTAAAGGCTTGAGTGAAACGAGAAAAGAATTGTTTCAAACAAAGAAAGGATATGGTTAAAATTAGAATTTGAAATATCTATAGTTTTATTGTTACCAAAACCAATCGTCAGTTTTTAACCCATGATCTAACAAAGGTGTTGCTTTGCTTGGTCATTAATATTTGTCCCAAATCTGATTGGTTGAAAAGGAATGTCAAGTTGATACGGGAGGGATTTCGTGAGATCAGAAATCTCGTTGGCTTCTTATCTCAACTGAACACTCTCCAAATCCTTCAATCTACCAGTAATGGCTCCTTCCCCTCCCTTCACAGTTTGTAGACAGCACAAACATTGCTCATTTGTGACGTACTGTTTTGATTTCCTTAAAAAACCATTCTCCTGTTTATTTAGCTAATTATTTAAATTTCCAGGGTATTTTAGTTTTATAATGTAGCTTGTTGAATTAGCTCAAATTTATAATTTTTATATTATGAATACCTAATTAATTACACATGTATAAATCTGAGTTAAAAATTCAAGAGGTCCTCAGACTTTATATTGCGCCTTTTATGAATTATCTCCTTTACATGAGAATTTGACATCAAAGTAGAGAAAGGAAAGTTCCCTTGAGAACTTTGTAAGAAAGCTTCCATCCTTTGTGGCAGTCAAGAGAAGGATTTCGTGAAATAACGCTCAAACCTCCAATGGGTATAGGATTTTCTTATCTACGGAGTGTGGGTAAAATCATTCATAAGGAAAACCAATCTAAGATAAGGCCCTTGGCGGGTGTTAAAGAATTACTAAAAACAGATAATTTTTTAATATTTCAACATTATGTTTATCTCGTAGATGTGTACAGTTTAGTTTATTTAGCTTCGATAATATGTTATGGAAGATGCTCTATAATATTGTTTCACCCTGTATAATATGGAACTGCATTCCTACTTGAGAGTAACACGTCTCTCTCTCTTGTGTATAAATGTTTAACTCTCACTTGTCATGTTCACGTACATTCCAACACATAAACTGTTCCGGTTTTGTCTCTCAACTTGTTAAGAATTTGTTCAACAGGTTTTATCTTCTCTTTTCCCCACCAGTCACACAACAGCTCTTGTACAGTTTAAACTGTTAAATAAAGCCCAACACGGTTTGGCATGTAGGCATTTGATCGCTTTGTTTTTGAACTACTAAACCAACAGTCAAATGAAATTCAGATAATTTTAAAACAACATTTCACCTAAACAATTGTTACCGTGTATGAAGTTTTACATAATCTTCTAAACAATAGTATATTACTTGTTTACTAAAGAAAGATCACATTACATTGTACATTGAGTTTATTCTGTTTCTGAAACCACTCATAACATCGAGTTTCTGGAATGATAAAACAACATTGGTTCTCTAATGTAACTTTCCTTCTCTCTTCCATACGCTGAATTAAACACACACCAATCATGTTGGTGGATCATGAATAAGAAGTCTGTATTTCTCTGTTTATAATATGTCCACTTACACTGCTGCTGTATTACAATATTAGTATACAACTATAAATCTATTAAAGTCTTGAATACAATTATTTAAAGTTGTAAATCCATCATTATGATTTCTTTCCTCGTAATAAAGTCCCATAACTATTTGATCTCTGGTTTATCGAAGCAAAACTTTAGAAAAATTGAAACCGGTTTGGGTTTTAGATATAATTTTTAGATGTACAGAAGGTTTCTATTAGGAGGTTATATAGTTTAAGAGTTAGTACAAATTTATGTAATGCACTGATCAAGTGGATATGTTGAATGAATTAAAGGGTTGTAAATTTATAATGTTTAACTGTATCAGATTGAATATTAATAGATAATGAAATGATAGAAAAATGAGGCTTAAAGAGATGAAAATTGTAAAGAAACTGCCGCCATTTTGGATAGAATAGAACGAGCCTTTTGAGGCCGGATTTAAAAATTATTCTCAACTTAAGGAGATTTTACATTTTGTAGCAAACCCAATCTCGGGTCTTACAAAAATAAAATTGCCGAAAGTATACCAGCAAAGATAATTTTATGATAGATTGGACACAGGTGAGGCAGGAAAATCAACATGGTTGCAGCAGCCCAAGCACAGATATCGCGCTGCCATCTCTTGCCATATTTCTCATCTTCGGCTCCACATGCTCGAGTTTGTCAAATGTCGATTACTTAAATGTGACCAAATTGTACGATTTTCGAGCACGAACGAGCTTGCGTGTTCGTCAGTGGCTCTACTTGAGACTTTGAATAGAATTCCCTCGCAGCGCTATCTGTGCTTGGGCTGCTAAATTGTGTTGATTTTTCTGTTTCAGCTATATGGCATCAGTGCGTAATCTACCCAACATAAAATATTCTTTGCTACCAGTTATTTTTGCTTAAAACACAACTGTTTGTAAATACGGAGTTAGTGTACCGCTCGAAAATCACTAAACAATTCTGAAAATATGATTAAATTAAATAGCTAATGGACAGCTATATATCCACAAGAATACAATACAAATATACCAAAAGCATTGGTTGAAAAACGACTTTAAAATGTAATTAAACTTACGGAATAATCACCTTAGCAGCTCCTAACAAACTGTCCTATGTGGCCATACACGAGTAAAGCAAATGTTGTCTTGAAAACCGAGACTTTGATTTGTGTCTCGCGTGATTTCACTGCTTTTTATTTGCAAATTACGTCGAATTACTTCTTACAAAAATATTGTTAAGTCACGCCACAACACAATAAATATTGTTCTTGAATATTTACACATAAATTTCATATACACGTATACAGTTCCTAGTAGTTCCTTCGTAACATGCATATGTACGAGTATTATATACGTTCCCGTTGTTAAGTGTTATAATATTGCCAGTTAAATTCAATACTTTGCACTATCTTTCACGTTGAAATACCAATGAAATGCGTTGACATTTACCTAATATTTTAGTATTAAATAATTGACTTAGTTATGGCAAACAATGATTCATACCAAGTTTTGTTGGAAGCACTGGTTTGTCTCAGTTGGTCCGGTCAGAGGGTTCAATAAATCCAGTTCTTGTGCCGTTATAATGGAGGGCTCAGCATACAAGTGGACCAAGTCCACTTTTTGATTTTTTCGAGTTTGCAGTGCCAAAACATTCACCAACAATGTAGAATTTCAGTGCAATAATGAACCAAGTCCTAGTTTTTATTATACAGGCTGGGAAGCAGCAAGTTCTGTTGTGAACTGAAAGATTAAGATTTTCTTTCAGAATACTACTGAACCAAGTCCAGCTTGTTTACTGAATACAGTTTGGTTTAATGTGCGGTATAAAAACTGCTTTTTAAAATTTAATAGTTTACAGTTTAGTACATATTATTATAGTTTAATAATTATATTCTACAGTGGATGTGCGCCCTAGGAACTATGAAAAGTGGCAAATCAACACGAGGAAGTTGAATCGGTAAAGAGTACAGTTCTTCAAGTAATAAGGTAAAAAACTAACAGAGATTTCCCACTGATTATAGCTGCAAATGTCCCAGAAAGTGTTTTGAAAAGTTACCTTCTGAAGATACATTGAAATCATTTTTAATTTGTTTTTGAACCTGGTGGACTACTCAAAATGGGGGGCGGGGCTTAGTTAAGAGGGGGCCGGATAGAATGGCCGCAGGTCCAACTCAGAGCACCGCTTATAACATGGGATAAAAACTGCAAACGTTTTAGGCATGTTAATTTACTTAAATGTGAAAATTTTCTCTGGGGAAGCATAGATCTATTGATGCTGCTTCATATAAACACTTAAACTTTACTTTTGTCGGCAAATTAATTCTGTATTTCTGAACTAAAAACTGGATTTTTCCATAAGAACGTAGCACTCGAAATTCAGTAATTAAAATTCTATTTTATAACCGAACTAATTTTTTTCTTTTGTATATGCAGCAGCACTAATGACTCTAGGATTTTCCAGAAAAACTTTCCACGTTTTAGTTCATTAACCTACGTAAAACACAGTTTGCAAATTTTCCCATGTTAAATTCCCTATCCCATTTGAACGCCGTTCGGGCTATATCCGGCCCCCTCTTAAGGCTTCAACTGTCAGTAGACGTCGACCAATTATACAAATAATCAATCACCCGAGGGTTTTTAAGACCTACTTTCTTGCTGTGTTACAATTTAGTTAGGGACGATTATACGATTATAAGGGTAAAGCATCGTCGCGTAAAATTGATGACTCGGATGTTGTAGAACACATAAAGTCATTCCGCTGTTATCAAAGCCACTGAATGGATAATGGAAAAAAAAGGTACCCAAGCTCAGATTTAAACATTAAAAATTTATAAAAAGTTACACAGTGAAAACAAAGAGCCTGTCAACAAATATTATTTCCAAGTCTTTAGCAAAAACGTTATTTGCATTTTAAACCCCTTTCCAAGGACACTTGCAATGAGTTTAAAGAGTTGTTTCAAAAAGTCAGTGGTGAAACTGATGAAAAAAAACACAAACTGAAAGTAGACAAACAGCTTCACTTGAGGCGAGTAGAACAAAGTGTGCGTAACTTAAAAATATGCCACGGAAGCCTCCTAGAAAATATATATTTGCACATTTGATTTCCAAAATGCATTGAATTTTCCCAAACTGACTACTTTAATAGCCTGCTCAGGGACGAATCTGTATGTACGAACTTCGGTGTTCGTTTTTATAATAACAATACCTCCTATATGCATGTTTGGGTTGAGACTGATGGTGGAAGGGGTTCTAAAGAACTAGTATCATGTCTTCGGAAACATTTATATGAACTTCCCTGGACATTCAAGCACATTGTTCTTTTTCTGACTCATGCACTGGCCAAAACTGAGACATTAATATTATGTAGTTTTACTCTGCTGAATCTGGTCAAGACCCTCTATAGAATGTGGAAACAATTGACATCAGACCACTCCTAGGCAACCTTCCTAATGACACCAAATTTGATATCATAAAGAGAGAGCAAGCAAGAAACATGGGATCATCAATGTGCCTGATGATTGGATCCGATAACAACTAAACTGCAATAAATGAAAAAGCCTCAGTTTGAGGTTTTAAAATTAAACCTAGAAGAATTGTGTGCCACAAAAACCTTTAAAGTTTCAACGATAAATAGGAAATGGACATAAAAGGAAACGAAATCAATTGTCTGAAAACCCAGTGCTTGAGGTTTGAAAACAAGCACCCTTTCAAATAAAGATCAATGAATCTTCCAGAAAAATGTCAATATTCAAAACGGTGAACAACACAAAAAAACCAAAAGGTAGGTAAGAGGAAACTAGGGAAAGTGCGAAGTTTGTTGACGGTTCAACAGGGCATGTTTTACCCAACCAGACGACCCATGATTTGTCAAAAAAGGAGGACATGTTATCATTCCTGCCTAACGTTTATCCCGAGTACTTCAAGAATCTTCCTGGACATCAGGCAACTCGTCAAAGTCAGAACGACGAAGCGGACAAGGAAAGTGATGTTGACAGAAAGTTTTTATGTTAATTGATTTTTCTTTTCAAATAATCAATAAAAAAAAATTGTCTTCATCATAACTATTTTAATGGATAATTAAGTGTAAAAATAAAATGTATCAACAATACTTGGAGTTGGTTCATTATTATCGCCAAGTTTGTCAGAATACATATGAACCAAGTCCAATATTATGCAATTATAACCAATATAACATGCAAGTTGACTAATAGAAGGTATGTACATGTGCAAATTACCCTTTAAACTGTTTAAATTTAATTCAAAATTTAAAAATATTTACAGGTGATTTTATTATAAAGCTTTAACTTTAAATCTCTGTAGCACAGTGGCCTTAGTGAACTTGGCCAATATTTAAATGATTGAAAATAAGAGTGCTTTGTTCACTTGGCGCACAATTATCAAGCTACTAGTTTATTTCGTGCAACCTTGAGGAAAGACACCATTTTGAATACTACAAAGATACTAGGACGTGCGTGTACAAAGTTGACGCGAGGTTTTGTGGTTTTTAGCAGTTTGATAACATATACTTTTACGCCCATAGACTGCATTGATTGGTCAAATTTCGTGGTGACTTGTTACCACCCATACTGCACACTCTTAAATCGTAAGACACAAATGCAGTAATCCCTGTTAATGTGGGAAGGTTGGCAAATTGAATTGAAAACGTTTCATCAAAGTTAATTTGGTTAATCTGGAGAAGGGGGAGGGTCTTGTGTTTGGGGGGAGGGAGAGGGTATAAAACGACGTGACAGGAATTGTGAGGAGAAAACTTTTAACTTTAAATAAAACGTTGACAATCAACAATAACTTATTATGCATTATCATGTATAAACAATAATACAAGTTAGTAACTAAATTGTGTGTGCTTCAGGTAAGTTTGCTGTTTGTAGAAGTTTCTTGTTAACAAACAGGTTACAGTCAATGTTGGTTGACTGTGTTGGTTCACAATCTTGTTGGACTGTGATGTCAGGACAGAGGTTTCACAATATTTGCTCTGTTAGTTCAGTTTGACTTCTTACACAAATATTTAGTGTTCACTCCGTCTTACTGTGTTCTTTAAAAGGTTTGAGAACACACAATGGTGTTTGGTAAAAATAGTTTCATTTTTGTGTCGGTATAATAAATGAACTTTAGAATCACAATCCAGGAATCTTGACAGCTTTGGCTTTGTAAACAAAAGGGATAATTGGGAAATAATCTTTGGCGTTTGAAATAATTACTGTTGCCCACAAAACTTGTCGAGAGTTTAATTAGATTGTAAAATTTATTTATAAAACTTTTAGTTCATTGACTTTTGGAATAAATGCGTACCTTACGTACTTTAGTGTGTAAGCGAGTGTTTTTCAATTATAAAACTTTAATAGATAGTTTTGAACGATTCCGAGTGTAAAATTATACTTTACAGGGTGAAATTTTCGTTCCTTTATGGTATCACAACAATTCTATAGGGAAAGCCACACTTTGCATAGCCACCATTTTGAAACGTATGATCCGACCAAGCTGATAACGAACTTAACCTAGAGATTTGCACAGGAAAATTTGTTCCAAATTCCACGAACATAGAAAGAAAATGTGAGCTTAGAGAAACATAACATTCCTCCAGCTTTGTCTGTCAACTTCTCAAGAATTTATTCTCCAGGTTTTATCTTTTCCCAACACCTCGAGACTAGAAACCTTTCATACAACATCACTGGAAAATATAATAATGTAAAAATCATATAACAAGTTTCGTTACCATATGTAGTTGTCCATATGTACCATATGTAGTTGTTATTGTTAACACAGAAACGTATTAACAAAAATTGAAACAACATGTTGGTCACTAGTTTTGTTCCTTTGTTCAACAAGAAAGACGATTACGCTTTGAAAGGATCAAGAATTGAGTTTCCTCAGCGTTTGAACTTCACGTTCTTAGTCAAACAAGTTCCTAAATGCAACAAACATTGCGTTTACCTTTCTACATGCGCTTTTGTTAGTGAATTCTTTGTGAAAATGAAGCTTTCTATAAAGCTGCCAATTATCGGATCAGTGGCAAATCGGTATGACACGCGACTCTTGAGTTCATCACTCCGGTGGCGAGGGTTCGATCCCTGCAGTCACCACTTACAATTTGTAATGTGACTATACAGTGACGCTAGGGCAAGGTCAATATTTATAATAAATTTATATTAATATCCTCGTTATATAGGACAAACTTTACATTTTTTTGCCAAATCCCGTCATGGCGCAACATTTTTTGAAGTAAACTTAATAGTGTAACATGCTTAAAAGTTATGAGATGTAAAACTGTGAGATAAAATTGCTGATTTCAATATTTTAGCTCTAGCCACAATAGTAGCTATTGTAGCTCTAGAATGATTCATCTTTGGAATCATTCACGATTAATTATTAGGCTTGTCTAGATTGTGTTGCTAAAGAAAGAGCTCATTTATTATACCGACATACAAAAAGGACTCAGTGTGTCCAAACTTATATAAATACAATATTCTCCAACCTTGAATAAACACAGAAAGACGGAGATAACACTCAATATTTGTGTTCAATAAGAAGACAAACTTTACTAACAGAGCAAATATTGCAAAAAAGTTTGAAGGTAAAATTTGCATTGTTTAAGGAGGTGAGGTTAGGACTACAAAGTGCTCTCTAGCACTCAACCTCGACCTTGACCTAGCGTTACCGTACAGTTACATTACAAATGTAAGTGGTGACTGACGGGATCGAACTCGCGCCAGTTCAAGGGGGGAATATACGTCTTTAAAGTCCGGTCCCATAAGGCTATTACGCTGCTTTGTCTGAAATTTTCTAGTTTTATTTCTTGCACGACACTGGAATTCTCTTGTTATAAACTAGTATTTATATTCACAACGCTGTTGAAATTGGTCCAATATTAACAATATTAAGTTGTGTTTCATTTTCATTCATCGTTTTCTACGTAGACTATAGTTCACATGCGACTTAAGTTCTAAAGTTTTATTATTGTGTATTCGTGATAGTTTGTATATTATTGAGCTATCGTATTGAATATTATAATTTTAATTAAGAACAAACAAAAGCATTGCTAACTAAAGACCTCGCAAGATAGATGTGTTCAAATATTGGTTTTTGAAAATTAAAATATGATTATGTTTGTTGATAATGTAATTTTGATTTAAAGTTAAAAGTCCTCTCATTGTGACTTTTATCACGTCTTTCATCCCCCTCCCTAACCAAACCTAAGACCCTCTCCAGATTAACCAAATTGACTTTGATGAAACGTTTTCAATTCAATTTGCCTCCAATTACCTTCCCATATCAACAGGGATTACTGTATTTGTGTTTTACGTTTTAAGGGTGTGCAGTATGGGTGGAAACAAATCACCACAAAATTTGACCAATCAATGCAGTTTATAGGCGTAAAAATATATGTTATCAACTGCTAAAAACCACAAAACCTCGCGTCAACTTTAACACGCACGTCCTAGTATCTTTGCAAGGGTTTGCAGTATTCAAAATGGCGTCTTTGCTCAAGGTTACACGAAATAAGCAAGTAAATTGATAATTGTGTGTCAAGTGAACAAATCACTCTTATTAACAATCAGCCAAATATTTCTGTTTCGAGAATAGTCACAGTTTGTCTGTGAAAGTTAAGCAATGAATTGTCAGAAATCAGTTCAGAGTTGTCGATGTAATATAACGGCACAAGAACTGGATTTATTGAACTCTCTGACTGGGACCAACTGAGACAAACCAGTGCTTTTAACAAAACTTGGCATGATTCATTGCTTGCTTGAACCAGGTCAATTATTTATACTAAAATATCTGAAATATTAAAGTATTAGTTAAACGGCAACGCAATTCATGGATATTTCAACGTGAAAGATTATGACAACAATTATTGAAACTTACCGGCAATAGTTTATAACACTTAACAACGGGAACGTACTCGTACATATACTAGCAAACTTTACAGAAGGAACTGCTCCTAAGAACTGTATACGTGTATATAATTTATGTGTAAATATTCAAGAACAATATTTTTGTGTTGTGGCGTGACTTCAAAGTAAGCAAAATGTAATAATATAAGCTCAAACCGTTTTCCTCGTCTGTCGGTCAAGGCGTGTTTTTTTCAAGACAACATTTCAAAACTGTCTATAAATGATGAAAATTGGTACAATATTATTTAACTATGTAAGATAAAGGTTTTCTTGATAAATCTAGTTTTATACAATTTTATTTTTCAAAATGATAGCATCCTTTGAAATTTTCAATATTAAATATTGCAAAATTGGAAAATAAAATGAAAACATTACAAGACACAAAATTTAGGAAATTAAAACCAAATCTAAAGGTGTATTACATTTTAAATTCGGACCATGGATAACTGAGGAAATACAAAGTTATGGTTATGGTAAACTTATTTTAATGCGCAAGTTAAAGTAATAAGTAATGTAGGAAATTAAATCTATTAGATGTTTGGTCAAACAGTTGATTAGTCTAAATTACTCAAACATAATTCAATAATTAAACATGTATTAATAATAACATTGAAAAGTAATTCTGTCGTAATTATAAGGTTGTTTTTTATTTCATTGGCCTTGTAAGTGTTACAAAACTCAGTAAACAGCCAATAAAGTGGATCAAACCAGATTCGGTATTAAAAAGCTAATACTGTATTGTAAGAAACAACAAATAGGGCCATTGTTAATTAAGATTTATCTTAATTGACTTTGCAGTTTGTTATTAGTTGCAGTATTTTGTGTATTGTTTTACTCAGCTTTCTTTTATTAAATAATTTTATCTGTGAAATGCACGTTTTTACCCAAATCGTTTTTTTTTGTGAAATGTATCTGTTTAATACAAACAACTGATTTTGATCCCCACATTATTGTTTACTGAGTTTTCATACACTTTACAGCGTCAATAATAAATAAAACCAACCTTATAATTACATGTTTTAATTACTTTTCAATGTTATTATTAGTGTCTTTAATTATTAAATCATGTTTTTGGTATTTAGACTAATCAGTTGTTTTGACCAAACATCTGCTAATTTTAATTTCCACGTACCTCTGTGCATTTAACTTTCAGTATTAAAATAAGCACTTTAACCAAAAACTTTTGCATTTCCTCAGTTATCCATATTCCGATTTTTAAATCTTAATACACCATCAGATTTGGATTTTAATTTCTAAATCTTTTGTGTCTTGTAATGTTTTCATTTTATTTTCAGTTTTTGCAATATTTAATATTGAAAAATTTCAAAGTGTTGCCATTTTGAAACGGAAAATTGTATAAAAGTGAATTTATCAGAAAACTTTAATACTTCATAGTTAAACATGTGTACTAATTTTATTATTTTATCTGAAAGTTTGTGAGATATTGAGGTTTTAAAAACAGATAATACCGACGGACGGAAACGGTTCAAGATAGGACACACAAGTTATATTACATTTTTGGTTTTACTAACATGAATAACCTGCAAAACTTTCATAGTGGAAGTGTACACCTATAATTTATGTAAAATATTCAAGAACAATATTATTGTGTTGTGGCGTGACTTAACATATTTTTGTGAGAAGTAATTTGACGTAATTTGTAAATAAAAAGCAGTGAAATCACGCGAGACAAATCAAAGTCTCGGTTTTCAAGACAACATTTGCTAAAACTCGTGTATGGCCAATGTAGGACAGTTTGTTAGAGCTGCTAGGTGATTATTCCGTAAGTTTAATTACATTTTAAAGTCGTTTTTCAACCAATGTTTTTGGTATATTTGTATTGTATTTGTGGATATATAGCTGTCCATTAGCTATTTAATTTAATCATATTTTCAGAATTGTTTAGTGATTTTCGAGCGGTACACTAACTCCGTATTTACAAACAGTTGTGTTTTAAGCAAAAAATAACTGGTAGCAAAGAATATTTTATGTTGGGTAGATTACGCACTGATGCCATATAGCTGAAACAGAAAAATCAACACAATTTAGCAGCCAAGCACAGATAGCGCTGCGAGGGAATTCTATTCAAAAGTCTCAGAGCCACTGACGAACACGCAAGCTCGTTCGTGCTCGAAAATCGTACAATTTGGTCACATAAGAATCGACATTTGACAAACTCGAGCATGTGGAGCCGAAGATGAGAAATATGGCAAGAGATGGCAGCGCTATCTGTGCTTGGGCTGCTGCAACTTGTTGATTTTCCTGCCTCACCTGTGTCCAATCTGTCATAAAATTATCTTTGCTGGTATACTTTCGGGAATTTTATTTTTGAAGGACCCGAGATTGGGTTTGCTACAAACCGTAAAATCTCCTTAAGTTGAGAATAATTTTTCAAATCAGGCCTCAAAAGACTCGTTCTATTCTATCCAAAATGGCGGCAGTTTACAACTTTCCATCTTTTAAGCGCCATTTTCTATCTTTAGTTTCGATCAGAGCCAACTGATACAGTTTAAATTTATTCATACAACCAAACCCTTTAACATTCATAAACGTGATTTGCTTAAAAGTAGTCCTTACTCCTTATATAACCTACCTTTTGGAAGTACATCTAAAAATTATATCTAAAACTGAAACCGGTTTCAATTTTTCTAAAGTTTTGCTTCATAAACCAGAGATTAAACAGATATGGGACTTTATTACGAGGAAAGAAGTCATAATAAAGAATTTACAACTTTAAATAATTGTATTCAAGACTTTAATAGATTTATAGTTGTATACTAATATTGTAATACAGCAGCAGTGTAAGTGGACATATTATGAACAGAGAAATACAGACTTCTTATTCATGATCTACCAACATGATTAGTGTGTGCTTAAATTCAGTATGTGGAAGAGAGAAGGAAAGTTACATTAGAGAACCAATGTTGTTTTATCATTCCAGAAACTCGATGTTATGAGTGGTTTCAGAAACAGAATAAACTCAATGTAGCGGAGTAATGTGATCTTTTTTTAGGAAACAAGTCATATTATAATGTTGTTCTAAGATTATGTAAAACCTCTTAACAATTTGTTTAGGTGAAATGTTGTTTAAAAATTATTTGAATTTCATTTGACTGTTGGTTTACGAGTAG
This sequence comes from Matsumurasca onukii, assembly GCA_018831715.1. Lineage (NCBI taxonomy): Eukaryota > Metazoa > Arthropoda > Insecta > Hemiptera > Cicadellidae > Matsumurasca > Matsumurasca onukii. The sequence continues at coordinate 11,668,508 of CM032067.1, forward strand.
TTCAGAAAACAAAGCGATCAAATGCCTACATGCCAAACCGATCGTGTTGGACTTTATTTAACAGTTTAAACTGTACAAGAGCTGTTGTGTGACTGGTGGGGAAAAGAAGATAAAACCTGTTGAATGAATTCTTAACAAGTTGAGAGACAAAACCGGAACAGTTTTATGTGTTGGAATGTACGTGAACATGACAAGTGAGAGTTAAACATTTATACACAAGAGAGAGAGACGTGTTACTCTCAAGTAGGAATGCAGTTCCATATTATACAGGTGAAACAATATTATAGAGCATCTTCCATAACATATTATCGAAGCTAAATAAACTAAACTGTACACATCTACGAGATAAACATAATGTTGAAATATTAAAAATTATCTGTTTTTAGTAATTTTTTAACACCCGCCAAGGGCCTTATCTTAGATTGGTTTTCCTTATGAATGATTTTAGCCACACTCCGTAGGAGTAAACCCTATACCCATTGGGGTTTGAGCTTTATCACGAAATCCTTTCTCTTGACTGCCACAAAGGATGGAAGCTTTACAAAGTTCTCAAGGGAACTTTCCTTTCTCTCACTTTGATGTCAAATTCTCATGTAAAGGAGAGAATTCATAAAAGGCGCAATATAATGTCTGAGGACCTCTTGAATGTTTAACTCAGATTTATAGATGTGTAATTAATTAGGTATTCATAATATAAAAATTATAAATTTGAGCTAATTCAACAAGTAAGGCTACATTATAAAAACTAAGATACTCAAGAAATTTAAATACTTAGCTAAATAAACAGGAGAATGGTTTTTAAGGAAATCAAAAAGTACGTCAGAAATGAAATGTTACAGAAAACTACAAACCTGGAATAGCCAACTGTATTTGAAGGATTTGAGAGTGTTCAGTTGAGATAAGAAGCCAACGAGATTTCTGATCTCACGAAATACCTCCCGTATCAACTTGACATTCCTTTTCAACCAATCAGATTTGGGACTAATATTAATGACCAAGCAAAGCAACACCTTTGTTAGATCAAGGGTTAAAACTGAACGGTGCTTTTGGTTTTGGTAACAATAAACTATAGATATTTTAAATCTAATTTTAACCGTATCCTTTCTTTGTTTGAAACAATCTTTTCTCGTTTCACTCAAGCCTTTAGTCAGTTATCGTAGTTTAAATTTAACCTTAAGGAAGCTTTCTAAATTCTTGACATTTTTAAAAAACACTGTGACTTATTAAAAAATAAATAACTTATCTATCTGTCAAAACTCAAAGAATGTCTTCACCCCCATTGCGTGTATAAAGAGGTTCTGCTTTTTACTTCTATGTTACGGTTGGTTAGTTTCATTCACGGTTGTGATTGGTCGTCCACTGCTCCAGGCCAGCCAATAGGGTTATTGTTTAGCGGCTGGCCAGGCATTGGCAGTGTGCATCTGTCACTAGCCGTGGACGTGCTTGATTTTCATTTGTTTGTTAGTTTCGTAACGGTTTGTGCATTGTACTTTTTTAGGCTGTTAAAAATTAACAAGTTCAAGGTAAATAGCTAATGTTATTTGTGGTGGGTGGCTGGTCAGCAGCATGCACCGATTACGTTTAAGCTTGCTTTTTCCCAATAAGTTTTATGTCACTTTTCACCGAAGACGGGGTTGTGAATCTAGATCCCGAAACGTCCTGTACTTATTTTTCAGGTTTTTACATTTGACAAAGCTACAAAACGCATGACAGTACCAATAGGCAACCCCAGCTACTTTGATATGACAGCCAATACGTTGGAATTGTCATAATGTGTAACATCTTCTAAACTACGGTTATATTGTGTCGATTTTAACTTAACTTTAAAAGTCGTGAAAGTAGCTGAGCTACCTTGAAGCGTTGGTTGATTTGGTATTAAGTAAATTACTGCTACAAGTACGAGACAAACTAGGAACCCACACAACTCTGAGACAACATCTTAGGCATCTACGTAACTGAGATCAGGCCTAGACTTAGTGAAGAAAGTAAGAAACTCTCTCTTAGAGGGGTTTCAAGTTTCCCAGACAATCTTGTTTAGAGTTGTCTAAGCTGTGAAAGTCAATTGACTTAACCCAGCCAGCAACCCTAACAGAAGAGTTCACGTCCCCTTGGTTAACTTCAACGATACAACGCAGTCAAAAGTGTTGGATTTACTCGTACTATAGAAACTAACAAGTTTATACTTAGAACTTAAGTTATTCATATTTTTAGTTTATACGCTAGTGAATGCAAGTATTGTGGATAGGCTGGTGGCTGTGTCGGTAGAGTATGACACCTCAGATGAGAAAGTCACAGGTTCGAGACCGGTCGAGGCCTCAACTAAGAATTGATAGTTGCGTCACTGGGTTCCCCTGCAATCCGGCATGGATGTAACGAGATTAGAGAAACCACTTATATAATTCTAAAGCTTCCTAATCGTAGTTTACTGTTATATAGACATTAAATATTTAAATAGATGTCATTATGAGTTTTAAAATGCCACATTTGTTGGGCACTGTTAAAGTTAAAAGGTTGCATATTATATTTATTTTCTTATACTATAAAGTACTTTATCTGAGATCAGCTTAACCCATGTGGTAATTGAAATCTTAAAGACTCTTTGCCGTATTGTGGGGGTTTGCCCCAACTCTAAAATAGGTTTGTAAGGGGAAAGATTTTAATGTTCGATAGCTTACTTATCATTCGACCCTTAGTTTTAGAAGGTATAAACAACAAGTATTGAATTTTCAAGTACGACTTTCAATCTTAAAATTGAACGTTTTTACTAGTAAAGTGTTATTCTCAGGTATTATCAGTTAATTGGTGATTAGTCAACTTGCACTACCCCCAGGTAGAGCTTAAAACATGGGGGTTGCAGCTTCCTTTGAGGATAGCACAAGAGTTAACCTCAAATTTGATGATTAGTTTGGATTTAAGGTTAAAATGTGAATACTTTGAAACAAAGGAAAATTATAAATTTTTTAACAAATACTGCAGTGAGGACCTACACAGGCATGAATTATAAAAATGCTATGAGATTAGATGAAACCAATACTGAGGCTACCATTCACAACTTTTATCATAATGATTAATTTTAGTTAATAAGATGTATTACAAGTTAAACTTTAAACCAAATAGGTAAATTTTAAATAAAAACTGGAATTGAATGAAAATTAGTTAGATTAAGTCAATGATTAGAATTAACTGAACTTTAAATGAAATCAAATAAATACTACTAAATTAATGAAATTGAGTTGTGAATGGTATTTAATTTGGAGTACCTAACTTAGGAGAAGCGATCAACGAAACCTTGAAGCTGACGTCCTCCTGAAGTCGGTCCTGGGACGGGGCGAAGGTCTTGGTCAGGGATGATGAAGAGAAGCTGGAGGTTCAAGACAGACCTGTCCTCGGGTTGTACCCCGTAGGTCAACTCTGCTGACGCACAAAGTATCTGAATCCACTGTCAGCAATCAGCACTGCCAGCACGAGGCAAGCAATGGCGATGTAAGCAACTGCGATACACGGTCTTAGGGTAAATTTAAATATTTCGGAAAGGTGCAACTCCGGTATATGTTATAGTATATGTATAGAGTTTATATACATAAAGACGAACGCTTTGCACACAAGGTTTGAACATGTTTAGTGAAACAAAGCTGATTACACAACTATTCTGTGTACAAAGTGAAGGCTTAAACTCAATATGCCTCAACTTCCGGTACTTTGACCCTGTCTACTTCCGGTACACACAAACTTTGTACATTGTAAATCTTGCATCATCAAGTTTGCTTTATAAAAGAACCTTAAAACTCTCTTTGCATAATAAGTCCAAACATTTTTCTATTTGTTTGCCTAATAAGTGTTTCATTTACATCCAGTATAAGAGTCTTCATGGATTTTCATTTCAGAAAAAACTATTGAGTTAAAGGATTTGTAAAATAGGTTCCAAATTTTTCAACCTCTACAGATTTTCAAACCATGGTCTTTAACAAGTTCTGCTTTCCTAGTAGATTTTATTTACATCAACTATGGTTGTAAAATATGAAAAAGGTTTCTCAAACATTAATACTTCTTCGAGTATAGTATTGAGATTCATAAAAGTGATGTAGAAGCAAATATATGTTAACTATGTAATTAAATATGAGTTAGCTTTGTGTAGATGTGTTGGACTACACGATGTTTTCTTATGCAATAAATGTGATGATCTTCTTCTGTAGATATAGGAACTTGACGAATAGAATTTTAAACACTCCGCCACATAAATTGTTTTATATTAGCCGAGTGTTTAAAATTCTATTCAATAAATTTGATCATTGATTAACGACCTGGACTGTCAACAAGGACCGAATAAAACTTTTTTCATCAAAAGTTTGACAAGTGAATGACGTGAAGATAAATGTTCAACAGTAAAATGTTTACGATATTACTTCCTCCAACTTGTAATTCAAGTTAGCTTTGTCGTTATAGATTTACGTGTCTGCGTCAGTGAAATTGTTCAAACTATTCAATTCAATTCAATTAGCTTTATTGAATATGGTACATGTTTGTACATCTCAATCGTCATTGTAATAAATAAATAGGAGTAATAAATAATGAAAATAATTATGGACATTAGTGTCTTAAATAAATAAATAAATACTAGGCTAGTTATATTAATAGATTTACTACTATGTTAAACATACCATGACTTTGTGACGTCGGTCAAGTTGTTTTCTTTTCACTGTCAATGTATTTTCGAGTACAGTAACTAAATCATGTTTGTAGCTTCACATCGAAGGTGGTTTCCCAGTAAATATAAAGTTTGCTTACAACGACTCGCTTAAGCCCTTTCCTTTTCCAAAAAAAGTTTAAATTTGCACTTGGTCCTATGTTTTGGCAAGCTAGTGGTTTGACAATAAGGTATTGTACGTTTTTGTTTCAGGAGCTTCGATGACAAAATGTTGTGTGAAAGCAAGATTTATGACAAGACGTAACAAGAACACAACAGCTGTGAACAATAACGTAGGCCTACTTGTTAACACACAAAACATATTCACCATTTCAACCTATCAAAACATGTTTCCACACATCGTTCATGTCTGCACAAAGCACTAATTCGTTAAACTATGTAACTATTTCCTTTAACACTTTTAACCCATGTATTATGCAATAAATCCAACTTAAAAACTAATGTAAAACTCTGCTTCTTTACTTTCAGGAGCTATAAATAGTTGCTTCACTTAGTTCCTGTGTTGTTGCATCAAAGTTATTCAAGAGTTGTACTGTTGAGTGATTTAACTATTGTTTTTAAATTTTAATGAATTGTAGTTAACAACTAGAGTAGCTCTAGTCTTAACAACAACTGACGAGGTCAAGCATGCAGCTTGATTAATCCGCAAGTTTGCCTTTGACCGGAAGTATGCTTAATCTGTATTTGATCCACGTAGTTGAAGATGTCTTGTAGGAATACCATTTCAACATTAAGTCTAAAACAATTCGGTTGTTATAATTGATTTAAGAAGATACACCGAATACTGTGTTAAGGATGTTTTCCATCGAACAAAATAATTTTTCCTTTTTTGTTTGTTTCTTGTTAAACTTATTTAAAACTACTTGCCAAAAAATAATACACCAAGCACATATGCAAGGCAACCAGCATGTCTCAGCCAGTCAACAGGCTACTGAGGATGACTCTCCACAGCGAGGTCGAAATGTTTAGCAGTATTTGTTTTTCAACTGTGACGCGGTGTAAACCAGAAGCCTTAGATCTTAGTGATGTACACAAACGTTAAAAAGTCAAAACACAATTAGATAAACCAATTACGTCTACGGCTAGTAAAAGATGCCTACCCACTGACTGGCTGGCTGGTTGGGAGCAACGGACAACCAATCACAAATCATGTTTATGCGTTTGAGGGGAAGATGTTCTTTAGAGTTTTGATGAATAAGTCAGTTCTTCCTAACAAAAAAGGTTAAATAACTAACAAGACTTTGAAAGGTTTTTTACACTGTGGCACAACAACTGATTAGAGGTATTACAAATCGTTAGGTTTATAAATTTCAAAATAATATAATTATAATTTTTGTCATGTTTTTTTATTTTTAAAACGTTTAACACCTTCTTTGTGACAATACATAAGCTAGATGGAAAATGCAAAGCACCGGTAAAATAAGATTATCTTTGCCAACCACCACATTTAATGATTATTATTTCCTTTTAGTTGTTTGTTGTGGCTTTGATTAACGATAGCGATATACTTTTATTGATTTCGAAACCGTGCGGTTATGACTATTTAACTAGCTTCAAATAATTTACAATAGACTTTATGAGACTACGAAAATGGTTTTGTTCAATTTATTAAATTTTATCTTAAATACTTTTTTGTTTCAATAGTGTTTGAAGGACTATTGCCGATTATTAAAAGCTAATCAACAACATACGTTCCTTGTCTAATGTCAAGTGGGCTATCATCTGTTGATTTCATAAATTAAAAACCTTGAATGGTCATATTCTTTGAAATGTGTAGGCCTACTACAAGTATGCTCTCCTTAGAGGGAGGCCATAGCTCAGTGGTACAGTGCGTGCTTCGCACCAAAACAGCTCGGGTTCGATTCCCGGGTGCAGTGATAACTTTTCACGATTGCTCCTCACCGTGGTTCGGAAGTCACGTTAAGTCGTTGGTCCATTTCATTGGTCGTTGGGCTATTAATTAATGACCCAACCAGGGGCTAGTTTTTAACAATACTACACCTCATCATTCATCAAAGCTTAAAATACACCTTAAAATACCCTCTAAAAGTGGTCGGTGTCTCAACTAAAAGTACCAAAAGAATCTAAGTAACTTTTGGAAAATTTGTTAATATATCGTACTCTTAAATAGTTTCGCGATTAAATCACATTATCAGGAGCTGATTTGATTTAATCGTAACGCACTAACAACAGTCTGCACAATAATATCACATATTTGCATTACTGGAGATATTCAATGATACTTAATTACAACGTAATTGTGATACATATGCTTGAATCTAAAATTCATTCCTCCCGGTATTATTATTCCATACCATATTCTTTATACCGGAGCTACCACATACTATGTTCATAACAAATTAAACTCCTATTTATATATTAAATACCATTAAATAACATTATTACTAAAAACATTTAAAGTATTTATCATTTAAGTCAAATAAGAATTGAAATGTTCTTTGATGTGTCGGACATGTTGTTTAAAACTCTAGATTAGTCATAGCAGTCAAGCTTTGACAACATTTTAAAACTCGAAAACTGTATTCTCAGTTAGTTCCTATTTACCGGTTATAAGTTAATAACATTTTCAAGAAGCGAAATATTTCTGAAATTAAATTAGAATTTTCTTAGATTTCATAGATTAAAATACTATTAGGTACGTTTTCTATTTCTTTTAAGTGAACGAAAAGTCCACGTAGTTGTATTTCCCTTCCATTTGTTGTGCAAAAATAGGTATTTATTATCTTTTCCGTTACAGCTGGTCAGTAGCATAATTTCATAGTCAATGTGTAATTTGTATAATTTAGTACAGTCATTACGTGTAAACTCAATGTATTATGATATTTTCCGTTGGAATGTAAAATAAATAAATCAATCAATAAACTCTGATTCCCGGCTGTGATTTGTCGTCCACTTCACTGAGCCAGCCAATGGGGCTGTTAGGCGGCTGACCAGACAGTCATTGCGCATCTGTCACTGGCCGTGGACGTGCTTGATTTCTCTATTTTTGTTTTAATTTCGTAAGGATTTTTACATGTTTTACTGTATTCTAGGGTAACTGCTAAAAATTAAACAGTTTACGAAAAAGCTAAGGTTATTTGGTGATAGGTGACTAGTCAGCTAACGCTGATTACTTTTAGGCTAGCTCATTTCCTGTTGTTCTGTGCCATGTTTTAGGTTATTTTCACCTGAAGACGTGCTTAGATTCCAAATCCCGAAACGTCGTGTACTTTTCGTTCACTCAAAAACTATGGAAAACGTTCGTAATAATATTTTAACCACAGAAATTAAATCCGCATCGTCTACAACAAACTTCAAACAAAGAATATTTCCAGATTATTTGCTAGTTAGTTTATAGGACCAGCATTAACCTAGGCTTACTTAAAATCAAATTGTAACCATCTTTACAACTCTAATATACGAGTAGTTATTCGTGTCTAGCTTAATTTTGTAGGTTTTATTACTGTTTGTATAACTTAGCACAGTGAATCCCAATGGTTTGTGTTCAATTATATGGTTGTCAGTCAGTTGGGATGTTGGTATATCATGAGTAATGCAATATGTCCGCTACAACTTGATTATGTCCTCATATGTCATGTGGTTATGTCACGTTATGTCAGACACCAACTCACCGGGTATATGATACAACTGAACAATGTTAATGAAATTATTGATATTTAAATACTCATATTGAATGAGTGTAGAATCTTCGAGTTCTGAGCTGAACTAGGATGTTTCTTTAAATGTATGAATGTAAAAGGTTAAACTTGTTTAACGAGGCGAAGTTAGACTACAAAGTCCCTCTACCACTCAACCTCGACCCTTACCTAGCGTCACCGTAGTACATTACAAATGTAAGTGGTGACTGGTGATCAAACCCGCGCCACCGGAGTGATGGGCTCCGAGTCGCGTGCGATACCAATCCGCCACGGATCCGCTCGTATGTAGGGTTAGAACTGATAGGTACATGAACGGTTTTAAAAACTAATAAAGTACCATTTAAGAATGTTACATTTATAATTGCAAGATTCTATTCGAATATAACATTTAATACCATATTAACGTTTAGTCTTAGTTACTTGACCAGTTGCTCCTTTCATCGTTATTATTGATTTGATACGTCGACTGGGACTCCAGGCATAGAGACAATTGTTTTAACTGAACCTTGACTGACAGGGACTCGTGGAGTGGTCCTGTAATCCAGCTTCATGGAGGTCAGGTTTTGAGGATGATAGAGAGGATGAGGTCTAAAGCGGCTCAGATAGTCTCAGTAATCATCTAATGATACCCGCATCAACTCCCATCATCTTTTAGACATATCAGACCATCACTTTCGTGGTTCGGAAGTCACGTTAAGCCGTTGGTCCTTGTATTTCCATTCGTTATTGGGCTATTAACTAATGACCCATTCTAAGGAAGAGTCGGCCTTAGTTTGTAGCAAGAGTCCACCTCAAAACTCATTACTACCACTCATCACATTCATCCTTCACCACATATTTGCCTTAAAATACCCTCATGAGAGTGGTCGGCATCTCAAATAGTGATTTAGTGATATTTTGAGTCAGAGCAGCATTAGAAAGAAGATCAATGGAAAACGACCTTTTCTAAAAACAATGCTTTGGGTCGAGAAAGGAGACTCGTTGTTTTCAAAATGACGGAGTTCTAAGACGCATCAAATTCAAAGACAATAGATATACAGTAGATAGACTTCACAATATCCGTGCATATGGAATGTTTGTGCCAGCGACCGGTTTAGTTCCTCAGCCATCAGTCTAGGCAGCGCCATAAATCTTTCATATAACTTTCTGTATAGCACTTAACCAAACTTAACTCTTAGACTTTCGCGGCCGGTGTCACAACTATAATCTAGTTCTTCGGGTTCACACCGCGTCCAAACTTCATAATTAGGTTAAAATAGTTCAATCTCGCTGTGGATTACCATCTTCAGTCACTGGCACAGCGAGACCGAAATATTTCAACCTAATTATGAACAATGTGAACCAAATTAATAAACGATAATGATGAGAAAAATGATAGCTTTTTCATTGTTTGACCGTATTTTTTTGCAAATAATGATTTGCAGACAGTTGTCCATATGAATGTCTCCATATAACATAGTTGACTGAGAAAACAATAAATATTTGCTATTTTCAACGCACAGGTAAACACCCAGGAACAGTTAGTTTAAAAGCCCTATTTCCGACTTTTTCAAATAATAGAACCAGGCATTAAAATCACCTATAGACAATTTTGTTTCCATTTTATCTTTCGTAATGTCATGTACTTGTACAATAAAACTAAAAACCTGTTGTCGTAAAAACCACAACACTTGAAAATACAGATAGTTGTTATACAAATCTTGTACTTCTGAGTTGGTTTTACATTATGTTCGACACAACGATCTTCACTAAATCACTATTTGAGATTCCGACCACTCTCATGGGGATATTTTAAGGAAAATGTGCGGTGAGGGACGAGTGTGATGAGTGGTAGTAATGAGTTATGAGGTGTAGTCTTGTTACAAACTAAGGCCGACTCTTCCTTAGAATGGGTCATTAGCCCAATGACCGATGGAAATACAAGGACCAACGGCTTAACGTGACTTCCGAACCACGCAGGTGATGGTCTAATATGTCTCAACGTTGGTGGGAGTTGATGCGGGTATCATCAGATGATCACTGAGACTATCTGAGCCGCTTTAGATCTATATCATCCTCAAAATCTGACCTCCATGAAGCTGGACCACGCCACGAGTCCCAGTCAATGTAATGTACTTGTACATGAAAACTAAAAACCTGTTGTCGTAAAACCCACAAAACTTGAAAATACAGATAATTGTTATATCTTGTACTTCTGTGTTGGTTTTACATAATGTTCGACACAACGATCTTGGGACACATTTGTAGGACAAGAAAATGTGATTAAAAGCCTTGCTGGTGATGTGGGAAGGTAATTGGAGGCAAATTGAATTGAAAACGTTTCGTCAAAGTCAATTTGGTTAATCTGTAAAGGGTCTTGAGTCTGGCGGGGTAGGGGGTGGGGGCGGTGCGTGACATGAATTCAGATGAGGAACTGTCAACTTTGAATCGACTTTTCATTTAAAACAACACTTGAACTTATTTAGTGGAGATAAATAATTTGAAGCAAACAAAATACTGGTTGTTTATAAGAAGCTTAATATTTTTGTTTTGTGTGGTCTAGCTTTGAATTTTTAATGATGTTAAAGATTTGATAACAAGGAAAACAGAAAAATTGTATCATAAATACAAAATAACTCATATTCCTGTGGCGTTTACATCTTACATATGTTCTCTTCTCCGTAGTCGTGAATACTAGGGAATCGTCAGTTTTTCCCTCTTCTACAAAATTATGTACAGTGGTAGTTGTTTCCTTCATAGTATTCGGATATTTTGTAGTAAGGTCTTTCTGCAAGTAATGTTTAAGTTTCTTGATAAAAGTGTTGTTGTCTTGAATGATTTTAAGTTATTTCGCCGGATATTAAAAGTTCTGTGCCCATGTTTGCAGGTGTTTTGCTTGTTTTTAGTAGTCTATTTGGATTTAGATTTAAATTTGTTCCTCCTCGGAGGTTGTGGTTGTGGCATTCTTCTCCGGTTATTTGTGGCTTGTTTTTAACTAGAGTTATTGTTTCTAGTATTTATAGTGCTGTGAGGGTTAATATTTTATTTTTCTTAAACTGGGGTTTACAGTGCTCAAGTATATGTTTTCTTTCAAGGTTTTTTAAAGCTTTTCTCTGTAGGATGAAAACTTTTTCAAGTAAGGTTTCATTGGCTGCACCCCATGCTACAAGTCCGAATTTCAGATGCGATTCAAATAGCGCATGGTATGCTATTTTAGTTGTTTCCATATCAGTTAGGTTTCTTATTCTTCTGAGAGCATATAGTCTATAGTTGAAGACAGTTTTTAAGTACAGTAGGTTTTCTATATGGTTTTGCTAGTTTAAATGTTTATCTATTGAACTATTCCTAAATTTGTTGAATTTTCTGTTGTAATTTCATTTGGGATGGTAAAGTATTCTTCTTGTCGGTTGCTGTATGTAAAATTTATATGTATAGTTTTGGATTTGCTCATTTTTAAGTTAAGTTTTTTGCATACTTACATAAAGGATAAAGTTTGTCTCTTTTAACGGGCGAAGTTAGGACTACGAAGTCCCCTCTAACCCCTCAACATCTCCACCACTTTAATTATCTTTTTACTTGACGATGGTAGAATCTATAAGAATGAAATGTTATTACGGGAGTTTTCCATAGCTTCTTAGAGAACAAGAAGGAGACGACGTTTTGGGATCTGCAATCTAACAACACAGAAATCATTTGGAAATGAGCCAGCTTAAAAATAATCAGCGCGAGCTGTCATGTACACAACACTTAAAGAATTAACAAAACATATAGAGAAATCAAGCACGTCCACAACCAGTGACAGCTGCACATTTACTGATTGACTGGCCAGCCGTCAGACAGCCGCATAGACTGACTGACTTGGTCCGGCGGACGACCAATCACATCCGTGAATCAGACTAACCAACTGTGACACTGAACAGAAAAATACCCATTTATACACAGCAAATGGAGGGGAAATTCAACGGATCTAAGGTTCGCAAGTTTAATTCCCCTTTCAGCCAATGGTCAGTAGGCTGCATACACCCATCCTGATTGGCGAATTACCTTTTGAATTTCGAACAAAAAAGTAATTTAAGCAAGGTTTATATTTTGGTTAAGTAATTTGAGTAATGTAACTAATTCATAAACAGTTTTACGCACAGAGGAGAAAAGCTTCTCTTTGAAACGGATTCAATTTACTCAAGGCTTTCAGCTTAACATCTCTTTGTACATATTACACACTGAGCGTTAGTCAAAGTCAGAATAGTTAACCAGCTGCTTTACTTCCCTTCACAGTCCACAGAGTAAAAACATGAACACAGAGTTAACATATGTTATAAGAGCACACGACAAGTATTTAATAATATTTTTATTGAAATAATATGTTTATTGATTTATTTTTAGCTGAGTTCCTTACAGTCTGAGAAATTAGGGTTAACACATGTATGTGTTGTTAACATATTGAATTTGGAATTATTTCTTCAAATACAGGTAAAGTGGATTGGGCTTTACATATAGAGGTACTCAATAGATCTATAATCCGAAGTTTTTGTCGTATTTTGGGATTTGAGAAATTCAAACGAAAGGTCTGATGGGTCAAACATTACTTTTAAGAACAAAGAAAGACAAAACTAATATTTCTCTTGAAAAGTAAATACTGTTTTCTGGTCGGCCAATCCAGTCTCAGCCAGTCGACAAGCTACTGAGGATGACTCTCCACAGCAAGGTCGAAACTTTTAGCAGTACTTATACTGTATTTCAACTGAGACGCGTTGTAAACCGGAAGCCTTAAATCTAGTGATGACACCGGCCGCGAAAGCTTAAGAGTTAAGATTAAAAATATTTGACCTGTACAGTATTTAAAAAGTAAATACCGTACAATTCATTGATTACATTCATTTCAGACTTTTGGTGTTAACAACATATTTACTGCGAAAATTATCGGTTAGTTATACAAAAAAAGGTAAAGTTTGTCTTGTTCAACGAGGCGAAGTTAGGACTATAAAGTCCTCTCTACCACTCAACCTCAACCTTTACCTAGCGTCACCGTACAAATTGTAAGTGGTGACTGCGGGGATCGAACCCGCGCCACCAGAGTGATGAGCTCCGGAGTCGCGCGTGATACCAATCCGCCACGGATCCGCTAAAATACAGAAGGTTACATTGTTAAACAGCTGTTAAGATATTGTTCTATGCGAGAGTATGTGGCAGATACACTTGAGTGAAGATTGCTCTACACCACTTTAGCCGATTGAATTCTTGACACTATAATTCTATAAATGTCAATATACGTTTTGGTACTACGTTTCCACTCCAGATCCTTCAATATATGGAACAGTTCTCTTAGTATAAGTGCAACTTTGAGTCTTTTGTCCTGTATTTCACTTAATATTGAAATATTATTACGGAAGTGTTGTACCGTTTGTAGTAAACAAGGATAAGATGACGTTTCGGGGTCAGAAATCTGATCTCGTCTTCAGGTAAAAGGTAACAAAACACTTTAGGAAACGAGTTATCCTAAAGTTAGGGTCCGCCTCCATGATCACCGCAGAGAAAGGCTTAATTCGTCCGCCCAAGGAACACACGACACTGCGCACGTAACAACTGGCTGAAAAACAGGCTTCCTTTCAACTGATGCGTCCTAACTGTCAAACCCTCCGCATGCAAGGGTTTTGTAGTAAGAAGATAGCGCTTTTATACGAAGGTTAAATTCAGATATGTTTTTTATAGAAAGAGCAAAAAGTTTATCTGTGTTTGCATGTGATTATATGTTTTTAAACCTATTTTAGGTTTCTTAATAAGGTCTTAAAACACTCTTAAATTTCTAAGACTAAGAGATATTTTGGAAGATGAACTAAGGCAAACCTAGATAATGTGTTTATCTTTCATTTAAGAGTTGTTTCGTCAAAATAGCAATAATACTACCGTATATACTTTATTTTCCTCAAACCTCTGCAGCGAAGCTCTCCCGAGCAGCTGAGGCGGACCCTTAAATTATTATTGCGGACGTGTATAATCATTTTTGAGAAAAAAATGACAAGGCAGCTGTCACTGGTCGTGGATGAGCTCGATTTTCTATATTTTGTTTAGAATACAGATTTTGCACGAACTTATTGATTTCCAAGCTCGATGATATAAAATGTAATAAGTTAAAACAAAATGTTATTTGGTGGTGGGTGACTGATGGTCAGCTTGCACTGATTACTTTTAGACTAGCTCATTTCCTAAATGCTTGTGTTATGCTGTAGGTTTTTAGGTTATTTTTCACCTGAAGACGGGGTTAGATTCCAGATCCCAAAACGTTATGTAAATCACTAAATCACTATTTGATATACCGACCACTCTCTTGAGGGTATTTTAAGGCAAACATGTAGTGAAGGATGAGTGTGATGAATGGTAGTAAAGAGTTATGAGTTGTAGTCTGTTACAAACTAAGGCCTACTCTTCCTTAGAATGGATCATTAATTAATAGCCCAATTACCAATGGAAATACAAGGACCAACGGCTTAACGTGACTTCCGAACCACGCAGGTGATGGTCTGATATGTCTAAACGATGGTGGGAGTTGATGTGGGTATCATCAGATGATCAGTGAGACTATCTGAGCCGCTTTAGACCTATATCATCCTCAAAACCAGCTTCATGAAACTGGATTACAAGACCACGCCACGACTCCCAGTCAAGTGTACTTTTTATTCACTCAAAAACTATGGAAAACGCTCGTAACAATATTCTAACCTCTAGTCTCGCGTTTGTTGCTCTCTTGTACACTGTAAACCCTCGTGTTGGGCACCACAAATGAACGTAAACAGACGAAACATTTAGATAATGCGTAAGTGGTGCTAAAAAAGGAACGTGTTAAACTTTAACAGTATAATCATAAATACTAGTGCAATGTGGATGGTCAGAGCACATACAATAGCAAATGGCTGATATGTTAATGTACAGCTGTTAGAGAAGGATAACTTTATGATTTTATAATCCTCCTGCAATCTGAGGATTACAGTTCTTCTTGGTATACAGGGTGTGTTGTACAATTCACTCACTAACCCAGTTATGCTGTGCACAGCTTGCTGCATGGCAAAGCAAATGCAATAGCTCGCTCCGTATGTAGGGTAATATCCTCTAAAGGGCAATTAGACTAAAAAGCCTTCACCAATTTGACGTTCATTCTGCCTTTGTAAGCCTCTCCTTTCTCATAAACTCAAGGGAAAAGCATGATTTTGACAAATTCGAAAGGGAATGTGTCAGTAAAATTTATTTTTGGTGTTTTTAATACAAACTTTTAACAAAGAAAATATACATACTCATTACAAAGAAGATTTTATCGGATTTTCCAAAGTTTTAGTTTTAACTGGGAGGTGTTCCTTCTAGGAAGGTTTTTTAATGATCTTTTGTCATGCTATAGTACTTTGCTTTTCAATTGGAATTTCATACGTGTCATAATATCCAACAGCTGAAGAAAAGTGCCAAAGTTCAATACCGCTAAAAGCTTCAGACAATTTATTGTTGATGATTTAAAGCTTAAATACAGCATGTCCCGTAACTCATCCTAACTGGAACGCGGTTTCTACAATTTACCCTTCCCTTCCATTAATCCTAAGCTTTACCTAAACACCAATTTTGGTTATGGATTTCAACCATACATCAATTTATAAATATTTCTTTTTTGCTTTAATTTGTGGACGACTGCAATATTTTTCAGGAAAGTACATGAAGGAATGTTCAGAGTAAAGAAGTGTTAAAGAAAATTGAAACACTTAGTACTCTAATAAACTAATGCACTTGACGTTAGGTTAAGTTAGGTTTTCTAATGTTTTATTCTTTTCACCTGAAGACGGGATCAGATTGCACATACCGAAACGTCCGATTCTTCTTGTATACCAAGGACGGAAATCGTCCGCTATAACTTTTCAAAATATAGCCTAAAACTCATTTTTGGGGGAAGGCCCCCAAAGGGCACTTTCGGCAGTCCAATTTTGTCGGACACTTAATCTACATATTTACAAAAGGAAGTCTTGTACCAAACCTCAAAAAAATTTGTCCTGTAGAGTGGTCACAAGGTTAAAAAAATGGATCGGAAAGGGTACACTCGCTGTAGCTTTACCTCGTCATGAAATCGCTAGGTTAACGGTAGCACTACGTCAGCTGTGTTTTGTTTTCAAATCAAACATTTGCATTGGAAAATCAAGGTAGCACTACGCGTCAGCTGTGTTTTGTTTTCAAATAAAACATGTAAACATTGGAAAACTAAGCGAAGCTAAGCGAATCTCGTTCAGTCTTTAGAAAACATCGCAGTAACCCTAACCCCAGAAACTGTACAGAATCCATGAAATCCACTGCCACTCAAACAATACAAAAGAACCACTCAAAGAGGCTTGAAGAATGATGATGTCTCTCACTGAGCAAGGCGTATTTTATAATGTTATTTCCACGTGACAGCTTCGCACTTAGAGCAGTATTGTAGTGTCTAGACAAGAACCATTTGTCTTCTGTCTGATTGTCTGCGGACGGGACATTTGTCTGAGAGATGTGTTAGCACTTCAAGTAAGACTTGTAATGATTTTAAAATAAATAAAGAGTTTTATAGAGAGTTTACCAAGTAAAATGACAGACGGTTAATTATATTTTTGAATGCTAGTCTTGAAACACCAATAGTTTGGAACTAAATGGCAAGAACTTAAATGCAAAAGAATGTCCTTAACCTGCAACTAAAGTATACTTAAGTTTTCGCGGCTGGTGTCACAACTATAATTTATATAATTATAATAATTGTTCCTGTTCACACCTCGTCAAAAGTGACTCAAAACATCAGAATAATTAGTTTGGAATATTTCGGTCACGCTGTGGAAAGCCATCTTCAATCACTGATTGGCTGAAACTGAGCTACTTGCTGTCTGCTATCCTATTGGTGGCAGAGTTGCCAACCGTCCATTGGAGCAGGGATGCCAACTGTCCATGTTCTCATTGGCTGTGACACTACCAAAAAGACTTCTTCAGGACTGGTTGCCAGGTTCTGAAAACGTATTGCTGTCTTCATTGTTGAAGTTGTTATCACAGAGTGCATATATTTATCTTATGTAAATATATGTACAAAACAGTAAATATAATACTTGTTTATGTAAATAAACACGGCTTTCACTTTGGTTTACTCAAAAGCTTTATTTAAAATTATGACAAAACATAATATATGTTTAAAATCCAAAATACCCCACGAATTGTTTAAAAAGAACTAATTTGAAGCACTTTTGTGGTACCTAATTTTAACTAACAACAATGTTCAACAATTTAAACACAAACTTTCAATTAATGATCCATTCTAAGGAAGAGTCGGCCTTAGTTTGTAACAAGACTATACCTCATAACTCATTACTACCACTCATCACACTCATCCTTCACCACATATTTGCCTTACAATACCCTCATGAGAGTGGTCGGCATCTCAAATAGTGATTTAGTGATTTTTAACTGGTTTCAAAACACGTAAAACTTCACAAGTGTTTAAGAGTTAATCAAAGCGTTCTCGACCGTTAAACTAAGAGCAGGTTTTCCTCGACGTAAGTGATTATACGATCTCAAGATATTCATTATTTTCCCAGTCTTGAACTCGAGGGTTCTTTGTTGTAATGGAAACTGTGGTTTCCTCTGTTTCATATTCAGATTTATGCTTCGTCTCTAATTATCCGTTTATCTCATCTCATCCTCCGTTCTTTATGGAAATCTCGCTCGTCAAGAAACTTGAGATTTGTATAATTTAATTGTGAATCAGTTTACCTAGGTGCTTGATACGGTATGTTTCAATTAGTTTTTAATTATGTCATAAAGGTTGTAAATCTAATACATTGTGTACTCTTAGAAATCCGGGATAAAGATAATTTAGACTGATTTTCCTAATTAACTTATTAATTATTATTCTCATATATAAATTCATTCATATTTTAGAAAACTTTAAAGTCGAACATAGGTCACAGTATTAAAATTGTGTTTTACTATTTACATAATTATATAAATTAAATATAAAGTAGGGGTTGAAGAAAATTTGAAGACATTATGATGTAAAACTTGGGCTTACATTGATGATGTAACTTAGACTAATATTGTCTAATAAATCCCCTATCTTCTTTCTTCTTCAAAACACTAAATTACTTTCATAGAGAAAGACAGTGTTTTTGCGCTCTGTACTTTTTTGCGAGGCCACGCCTCCATGTCCAACCAACCACAGAACAGCTCAGACCAATCAGCTGAGGGCCTTCAATGAAGATTCTCATTGGCTGTGACACTATCGAAAAGACTTCTTCAGGTTGCCAGCTACTGGAAGGTTCTCACGGCCAATGAGAACATCAACAGTTGGCATCCCTGCTCCAATGGACGGTCGGCAGCCCTGCCACCAATATGAGAGCAGATATCAAGTAGTTCAGTTTCAGCCATTCATGACCGAAGATGGTACTCCACAGCGAGACCGAAATATTTTAAGCTAATTATTCCGATGTTTTGTTGCGGGTGAACCGGATGAACTAGATTATACTCGTAGTTGTAACTACTTGGGACGCGAAAGCCTAAGAGTTAACGTTGAGTTTCCTGCTTTAACCATATGTGCGTTATCTACCTACCGTAACATTGTCTTTGCTTAAACTAAGGTTCAATCTAAATCCAAACGAATTATTAACGTGCTTGTATTGTTCAGAATACAGCAGCATTCGATTGAATGCAGAATGTTGTAGATAAGCCGTGGCTTAGGAGCCACAAATATGATAATTGTTCTCATTTTATATCTATAACACAGGGGTAAAATCTCTCTCTCTAAGCCCAAGGTTTATTTACACCTTCACCTACTGCTGTATATTTCCATCCGAGACCTTAGTCAACATCGTTATTCTCAGGTTGTTCCAAACATCTAGAGTTTTTATTCGTAAAATTGTGTAACAAGGCTAATTTGACAGCTGCACAACAAACGCTCTTGTAAAATGCATTTAAACATTGGCAGTATTGACCCTGTAGTCCATTTACATTTAAGAAACAATATTTTATTTATAAATGTGATTTGGTTCAAGGTAGATAAATTTATTACGATTACCTTATTAATCTACATATATTGTACCTATGTACTTATCCAGGAAAGTAAATCTAATGAGCTCACAGAGCTTAAAAATACAAACACTTCAAAAAATTTAAAATAAAATTGAAAACCATTTTTTTACAATTTACAATGTAGAATAATTTATTTTGTCAATACTGCACAGATTAATTAACAAGCATAGGGCCTACTATTATTTTAGTAAAATAGTGGTAGTGTGCTTTCGGAATGCAACCAGCAATCTAGCATAACGCATCGGGAACCGCATACTTTTTATAAGAACAGTTATTAAACCCTCATACATAAACCTAGCAGACCACTATCGCTATCACTATTTGAGATGCCGACCACTCTCATGAGGTTTTTTTAAGGCAAATATGTGGTGAGGAATGAGTGTGATGAGTGGTAGTAATGAGTTATGAGGTGTAGTCTTGTTACAAACTAAGCCCGACTCTTCCTTAGAATGGGTCATTAATTAATAGCCCAATGACCAATAGAAATACAAGGACCAACGGCTTAACGTGACTTCCGAACCACGCAGGTGATGGTCTGATATGTCCAAACGATGGTGGGAGTTGATGCGGGTATCGTCAGATGATCACAGCGACTATCTGAGCCGCTTTAGACCTATATCATCCTCAAAACCTGACCTCCATGAAGCTGGATTACAGGACCTCGCCACGAGTCCCATTCAGTCAAGCTTCAGTTAAAACAAGGTCTCTATGGCTGGCTACCTTTCATTAAAAAAAAGAACTTAAGCGTAGGGATAATCATCATAAACTTGTGCTTTCCTTTTGGTTGGCTTCCTCTATCCGTTCTGTACATGTGACGTCACCTATGGTGGCGGTACAACCTAACGTCTTGTTAGTCATATCAACTCCTTTGTCAGGAAGAATTGATTCATTCATCCAAACTCTAAAGATTTTTTCTTCTCAAAACAGGTATCTTTGCGTTCTCGGTTACAATTGGTCGTCTGTGATTGGTCGTCCGTTGCTCCCAGTCAGCCAGTCAGTCAATGACCAACTGTAATTGGATAGATGACCAACTAATATTAAAAGTTCCTGAATTTTAAAAAGTGGAAATTAAAATCAATAGACGAAATATTCCACATTTAAAAGAAAATCTCAATGAAAATTAAAAGCAGTGAAATGTTTGGAACAATATTAAGCCAATTTTAATAAGCATAAAAATTCGGTTTGAATTTAGCACTTTAAAGCAGCAAATATTGATTTAAGTTATTGATAAAAGCAATAATATGTTTACGCCCAAACTTTTATTTTTATGGACACTTATTTCTTAAATAAAACACGACAACAGAGGGTTCTAACAAATAAGATTGCCACTTGTCTTGAAGATGTAATATTGTCAGGAAGTTTAATATTTCCAGAGGTTTCACCCGAGCATTTATTAGCCGCGATATTACACTTCTTTCACTTATTTCATAGCCAGAAGTAATAATATCATTTACTTTTAATTGTACTAAATTGTTCATACGTTGTTACGAAAGGTTTTCGGGAAAATTATCAAAAGATTTTATGGTTTCCTTTGTTTTTCTGGGATAGCGCAGCAACTTTATTACTAAACGAAGTCTGGGATTACTTTGTTCCATTGCCGATTTTTTGTTTTCCACTACGTTATTTTGATTCCCAGAATAAATTGATCAATCAAGATTTAATTTTGCATGATCTTTCAATCAAAGACCAAATAAGGTTAAAGGCAGCCAGATAGAACCCGAGTGGCTTCTATCCAGTACAGAGAATTTAACATGAGAAAATGTGCAAATGATGTTTTAAGTATATTATCGTACCAAAAATGAAAAAATTGTTTCAATACAAGCATAGCCACATGCAAAGCTGGAGCATATAAAAGCAAAAATGTAAAACTTACTTGCCAAACAAAATATTTGTTACGATTATTCGAGTTCTATGTTCATATAAAAAATCAAGATGTAATGAAAGTAATTAAAATTTTATTTTTTAACGCAAGTATAAGGTTTGGAGTTTATATGCAGCAGCTTCAATAGCGTTATGCTTCTATTGAAACAGAATTTGGATTTAATTTTGTTAACCGGTTGAAAACATAGTTTGCAGTTTTTATTCCTTGTTATAAGCGTCACCAGAGTGGGTCCCACGGCCGCTCTATCCGGCAGCCTGTTAAATTACATGGGTTCAGGAGTTAGAGAATAGCTTGGTGGTGAAAACCAAGTTGTTGGCTAATATGTATAATAAGTTCATTAGACATAGCAGCTTTAAGATCATAAAGCTAATGACATTGTGCAAAAACGGTAAAATTGAAAATCAAAAACTAGATCTAGAACATTTAGGACTTAATATTTCATAAAGTGACGCAGTTAAATTCTTGGGTTTAAATATGGATAAATACTTAAAATACAAGAACCAATTTGATTTAGTTATACTAAAATATGCACTGGTATATTTATGATAAAACGGTTTACGTGTTTTAAAAATATCCAGATTATGCTAAATATTTGTTATGCTCATAAGCCTATATTTTCACATCTCAGATAAGGAATAATTGTTTGGGAAAAAAAGTTCGTATATTAAAGGATTGTTCGTAAAAGACAAAACATTATAAGAAACGTGTATATTTAATATTAAAAGGATATGTAGTTGTATATAACACCTTTTAACATCTCTTGAAAAACCATGAAAAAAATTATTCAAAATTCAAGTTAACTTTTTCAATAAAATAATATGCATTCCGACCAGTCAACTTTATTCATTGCCCACTAAAACTACAAACCCTATAGACCAATTTATAACTCAGGCATCTACAAAGTCAGTTGCAACGTGTGTCCAAGCTATTACATAGGACAAAACAGGACGTACATTTAAATCACGCTAAGGAGCACCTTCAAGCACTAAATTCTAACAACATTAAGCCGTTACGCAAGGATTCCCGTGGTTCGCGATTGGTTTATAACACGCTGCCATTAAATTGCCGGCTTGACGATAAGCCGTAAAATCAAACTTAAAAATATATCTTTTGGAGCTGGAGGGAACCACTCTATTCTCTCCAGGGCTTAGTGAGTGCCACTCTTTGGGGACCAAGTCTCCGCCAACTGTGAATTAAATAAATATAAATGTATATAGTGTAAAAGTTTGTTATTCTTTGACGCAATCTATCCGACAATGTTGGTCAAACTAAAGTTTTTAAGTATTTCAAGTAACAGCACGTCAATGAAATCGTCGTTTGCTGAACACCCAATCAACCATTCTACGTTATGAGAGAAGGATAACTTTATGATTTTATAATCCTCCTGCAATCTGAGGATTACAGTTCTTCTTGGTATACAGGGTGTGTTGTACAATTCACTCACTAACCCAGTTATGCTGTACAGCTTGCTGCATGGCAAAGCAAATGCAATAGCTCGTCCGTATGTAGGTAATATCCTCTAAAGGGCAATTAGACTAAAAGCCTCTACCAATTTGACGTTCATTCTGCCTTTGTAAGCCTCTCCTTTCTCATAAACTCAAGGAAAAGCATGATTTTGACAAATTCGAAAGGAATGTGTCAGTAAAATTTTATTTTTGGTGTTTTAATACAAACTTTTAACAAAGAAAAATATACATACTCGTACAAAGAAGATTTTATCCGGATTTTCCAAAGTTTTAGTTTTAACTGGAAGGTAGAAACCCTTCCTTTTTTTACGAAGGTTTTTTTTAATGATCTTTTTGTCATGCTATAGTACTTTGCTTTTCAATTGGAATTTCATACGTGTCATAATATCCAACAGCTGAAGAAAAGTGCCAAAGTTCAATACCGCTAAAAGCTTCAGACAATTTATTGTTGATGATTTAAAAGCTTAAATACAGCATGTCCCGTAACTCATCCTAACTGGAACGCGGATTTCTACAATTTACCCTTCCCCTTCCATTAATCCTAAGCTTTACCTAAACACCAATTTTGGTTATGGATTTCAACCATACATCAATTCTATAATATTTCTTTTTGCTTTAATTTGTGGACGACTGCAATATTTTTCAGAAAAGTACATGAAGGAATGTTCAGAGTAAAGAAGTGTTAAAAGAAAATTGAAACACTTAGTACTCTAATAAACTAATGCACTTGACGTTAGGTTAAGTTAGGTTTTCTAATGTTTTATTCTTTTCACCTGAAGACGGGATCAAATTACATATACCGAAACGTCCGATTCTTCTTGTATACCAAGGACGGAAATCGTCCGCTATAACTTTTCAAAATATAGCCTAAAACTCATTTTTGGGGGAAGGCCCCCAAAGGGCACTTTCGGCAGTCCAATTTTGTCGGACACTTAATCTACATTTACAAAGGAAGTCTTGTACCAAACCTCAAAAAAATTTGTCCTAGAGTGGTCACAAGGTTAAAAAAATGGATCGGAAAGGGTGACACTCTGCTGTAGCTTTTACCCCGTCATAGGAAATCCGCTAGGATTCACGGTAGCACTACGCGTCAGCTGTGTTTTGTTTTCAAATCAAACATTTGTAAACACAGTAAATCATAGCACTACGCGTCAGCTGTGTTTTGTTTTCAAATAAAAACATAAACATTGGAAAACTAAGAAGCTTAAACGAATCTCGTTCAGTCTTAGAAAACATCGCAGTAACCCTAACCCCAGAAACTGTACAGAATCCATGAAATCCACTGCCACTCAAACAATACAAAAGAACCACTCAAAGAGGCTTGAAGAATGATGATGTCTCTCACTGAGCAAGGCGTATTTTATAATGTTATTTCCACGTGACAGCTTCTGCACTTAGAGCAGTATTGTAGTGTCTAGACAAGAACCATTTGTCTTCTGTCTGATTGTCTGCGGACGGGACATTTGTCTGAGAGATGTGTTAGCACTTCAAGTAAGACTTGTGAAGTTTAAAATAAATAAAGAGTTTTATAGAGAGTTTACCAAGTAAAATGACAGACGGTTAATTATATTTTTGAAGGCTAGTCTTGAAACACCAATAGTTTAAACTAAATGGTAACTTAAATGCAAAAGAATGTCCTTAACCTGCAACTAAAGTATACTTAAGTTTTCGCGGCTGGTGTCACAACTATAATTTATATAATTATAATAATTGTTCCTGTTCACACCTCGTCAAAAGTGACTCAAAACATCAGAATAATTAGTTTGGAATATTTCGGTCACGCTGTGGAAAGCCATCTTCAATCACTGATTGGCTGAAACTGAGCTACTTGCTGTCTGCTATCCTTTGGTGGCAGAGTTGCCAACCGTCCATTGGAGCAGGGATGCCAACTGTCCATGTTCTCATTGGGTGTGACACTACCAAAAAGACTTCTTCAGGACTGGTTGCCAGGTTCTGAAAACGTATTGCTGTCTTCATTGTTGAAGTTGTTATCACAGAGTGCATATATTTATCTTATGTAAATATATGTACAAAACAGGTGAAGTTACTGTTATGCCACCACTTATCAAAGCTTATTTAAAACATGACCACATTATAATAGTGCCAAAACCGCCCCGAATTGTTTAAATAAACTAATTTGAAGCACTTTGTGGTACCCATTTTAACTAACAACAATGTTCAACAATTTAAACACAAACTTTCAATTAATGATCCATTCTAAGGAAGAGTCGGCCTTAGTTTGTAACAAGACTATACCTCATAACTCATTACTACCACTCATCACACTCATCCTTCACCACATATTTGCCTTACAATACCCTCATGAGAGTGGTCGGCATCTCAAATAGTGATTTAGTGATTTTTAACTGGTTTCAAAACACGTAAAACTTCACAAGTGTTTAAGAGTTAATCAAAGCGTTCTCGACCGTTAAACTAAGAGCAGGTTTTCCTCGACGTAAGTGATTATACGATCTCAAGATATTCATTATTTTCCCAGTCTTGAACTCGAGGGTTCTTTGTTGTAATGGAAACTGTGGTTTCCTCTGTTTCATATTCAGATTTATGCTTCGTCTCTAATTATCCGTTTATCTCATCTCATCCTCCGTTCTTTATGGAAATCTCGCTCGTCAAGAAACTTGAGATTTGTATAATTTAATTGTGAATCAGTTTACCTAGGTGCTTGATACGGTTTGCTCATTAGTTTTTTTTAAATTATGTCATAAAGGTTGTAAATCTAATACATTGTGTACTCTTAGAAACTGGGATAAAGATAATTTAGACTGATTTTCCTAATTAACTTATTTAATTATTACTCATGTATAAATTCATCTTATATTTTGAAAACTTTAAAGGCGAACATAGGTCACAGTATTAAAATTGTGTTTTACTATTTACATAATTATATAAATTAAATATAAAGTAGGGGTTGAAGAAAATTTGAAGACATTATGATGTAAAACTTGGGCTTACATTGATGATGTAACTTAGATTAATATTGTCTATAAATCCCTCTATCTTCTTCTTCTTCAAAACACTAAATTACTTTACAGAGAAAAGACAGTGTTTTGGTGCCTGTACTTTTGCGAGGCCACGCCCATGTCCAACCAACCACAGAACAGCCAGTACCAATCAGCTGAGGGCTTCTTCAATGAAGATTTCATTGGCTGTGACACTATCGAAAAGACTCTTCAGGCTGCCAGCTACTGGAAGGTTCTCACGGCCAATGAGAACATCAACAGTTGGCATCCCGTCTAATGGACCGTCGGCAGCCTGCTACCAATAAATATGAGAGCAGATAGCAAGTAGTTCAGTTTCAGCCATTCAAGACCGAAGATGGTACCCACAGTGAGACCGAAATATTTTAAGGTTTCTTTTACCATTCCGATGTTTTGTTGCAGAACCGATGAACTAGATTTTCATACTCGTAGTTGTAACTACTTTTGGGACGCGAAAGCCTAAGAGTTAACGTTGAGTTTCTGCTTTCACCATATGTGTGTAAGTGCTGGACTATAACTTACCGTAACATTGTTCCTTGCTTAAACTAAGGTTCAATCTAAACCAAACGAATTATTAACGTGCTTGTACATAAAACCTAGCAGACCACCACATCGCTATCACTATTTGAGATGCTGACCACTCTCATGAGGGTATTTTAAGAAAAAATAAGTGTGAGGAAATGAGGGATGAGTGGTAGTATGAGTTATGAGGTGTATTCTTGTTACAACTAAGCTCCGACTCTTCCTTAGAATGGGTCATTAATAATTGTCTAAATGACCAATGGAAATAAGTTAAGACCAACGGCTTAACGTGACTTCGAACCACGCAGGTGATGGTCTGATGTCTAAACGATGGTGGAGTTGATGCGGGTATCACAGATGATCACTGAGACTATCTGAGCTGCTTGCACCATATCATCCTCAAAACCTGACCTCCATGAAGCTGGATTACAGGACCTCGCCACGAGTCCCATTCAGTCAAGCTTTCGAAGAAACAAGGTCTCTATGGTAGCATGGTTGATACCTTCGTATTAAAAGTAACCAAGGTAGGGATAATCATCATAAACTTGTGCTTTCCCTTTGGTTGGCTGGCTTCCTCTCATCCTGTTCTGTGACGTCACCTATTTTGGTACAACCTAACGTCTTGTTAATATATCAACCTTGTCAGAAAGAATTTATCTATTCATCCAAACTTCTAATTTCTTTTTCTTCTCCGAAACAGTATCTTTTGAGGTTCTAGGTTACATTGTCAGTCTGAGACACGTCCAGATTATCAACCGTTGCACCCAGCCAGTTGTCATCTATGGCCAGTAATAACTGTAAGTGGATGGATTGCCTAATATTAAAAGTCTCTGAATTTTAAAGCACTAAATTAAAATCAATAGATAAAATATTATTTCATATTCAAAAGAAAAACCTGATAAAATTAAAAGTAGTGATATTGTTTGAACAATATTGCCAATTTTAATAAGCATAAAAATCTGGTTTGAATTGCACTTAAAGCAGCAATATTGATTTGGGTTATTGATAAAGCAATGTTTGCCTAAACTTTTTATTTTACACACTGGTTCTAAATAAAGCTTTGCCGACAACAGAGTGGTTCTAAACAAATAAGATTGCCACTTGTCTTGAAGATGTACATTGTCAGGAAGTTTAATATTTCCAGAGGTTTCACCTGAGATTTATTACTAGTCAGTGATATTACACTTCTTTCACTTATTTCACAGCCAGAAGTAATATCATTTACTTTTAATTGTACTAAATTGTTCATACGTTGTTACGAAAGGTTTTCGGGAAAATTATCAAAAGATTTTATGGTTTCCTTTGTTTTTTTCTGGGATGTACGCTTAAGCACGCTTTATTATACAAACGAAGTCTGGGATTACTTTGTTTTTCCACTACGTTATTTTGATTCCCAGAATAAATTGATCAATCAAGATTTAATTTTGCATGATGCTGTCAAAGACCAAAGTAAGGTTAAGAGGCAGCCAGATAGAACCCGAGTGGCTTCTATCCAGTACAGAGAATTTAACATGAGAAAATGTGCAAATGATGTTTTAAGTATTATCGCAAACCGTTGAAATTGTTTCAATACAAGCATAGCCACATGCAAAGTTGAGCATACAAAAGCAAAATGTAAACTTACTTGCCAAACAAAATATTTGTTACGATTATCTGAGTTCTGTGTTCATATATAAAAAATCAAGATGTAATGAAAGTAATTAAAATTTTATTTTTAACGACAGTATAAGGTTTTGAGTTTATTATGCAGCAGCTTCAATAGCGTTATGTCATTGAAACAGAATTTGATTAACTTGTTAACCGGTTGAAAACATAGTTTGCAGTTTTATTCCCATATGAGCGTCACCCAGAGTATCCTGCGGCTGCTCTATCCGGCAGCCTGTTAAATTACATGGGTTCAGGAGTTAAAGGATAGCTTGGTGGTGAAAACCAAGTTGTTAGCTAATATGTATAACAAGTTCATTAGACGTAGTACGGGAAAGAAATTTTCAAACAAAAAATTACTGCAAACCTCTTTGGTTCGTTTCCTGCCTATAGAATATTAAACAATGACCGTTAAGTACTTGTAGATGTCTTTCGACAAATTCACAGTTAATTTGGAAAAGATTGTTCACAGAAAGGGCTACTTTTAGTATAATACTAATAAAGAAGTAAACGATGAAATACCTTGGATTAACATTATAATTACGCGAATAGTTTCAGGGCTGAGCCCATTATCAAGTGTATACAAAAATCGTCTAGTACATCTAGGTTACAACAAATACACAATTATTATAAATAACCACATATGGAACAAATTAATTATTTTAGGCAGATGATGAATAATTTTGTCTAAATAAAAACTTTAGTTGTTGGTTGATTTGAAGTGTGTTTTTATGGCCACTGTTATTAATGTACTCAATCATTGGATTTTAGTTTGTTGCATGAGTCATATTTAATTTGTTTGGATCTGATAGTTTGTTGAGGTATATGCTTGAAAAATCCCTCTTGCAGTCCATGAACCCCTTCTTCCCGCCTGTGTAGAAATGTGGTTGATTGGAGGTGTTCAGCAAACGACGATTTCATTGACGCTGTTGTTACACTTAATTAGTGCCTAGTTGGGTGCTCCTTGAAGCGAGATTTAAATGTACCGTCCGTTTGTCCCATGTAGTAGCTTGACAGTCGTTGCAACTGGATTTGTAGGATGCCTTCGATTTATCAAAATGGACTGTAGGTTTGTAGATTTAGTGGCGATTGTGTTGATCATTCGGAATGCATTATTTTTGGTTCGAAAACTTAACTTGAATTCTGAAAAATTTTCATTAAATTAGAAATAGTTTTGATTGACATTGTTTTGGTTAGTTTTAATTATGTCAATTTCTCTTTTATCCAATCTATGTTTTCTGAAAGTTCTTCTTGAGAGAATTTCGTGTTTTCTTGACCGATATACTAGAACACACGTTTGATGCATCGAATTAAACAGAAATTGAATTTTCTGGAATGCCACATCTTTATATAAGGATTTATTAAGTCATAGGTGTCTTTATACTATAGTTTTGTACCCACTCCAAGTTAGCTTTGATTTCTTTTATTATGGAACTTGCATGTATTGAATATAGGAGCATTTTGAACATTACAGGGGGGCTAAGAGGTTTGATCATCTTGGATTCTTGTATTGTTCTCCTTTGACAAAGTTGTACATGAGTTGATGCCGATTTTATTTTGACATTTTACTGTAACCATTGTTAATGACTAATATTATTTTCTCCAAAGTCTGTCTACAAATTAATTGTATTTGTTTAAACTTTCAAACCATATGTTATATTATTACGATTTGTTGACATTGTACACATAAGTTTTGTTGTCATTAAAAGTTGATATAATTTTAGACTGACCGTCTGAATTGTTATTGAACTAATAATTCACAAATATTGGTGCCGAAACCCCTTTAAATGTCTACCAGAAGATCCTCTAGAGTTAAAAAACTACCTGTCAGGTATACCCCAACTCAAGAAAATCAAAGTAATACAAATTATGATGAGGACATAAACAATGATACCCAGATGGGAAAAATGGATGACAAGGAAAATAGGACAAATGTCTCTGCTCAAACCACATCTTCAAGAAGAAGTCGACGTAGTCAATTACAAATTGAATTGGAAAAATTGGAAGAAGCTGCCAGACTGGAAAAGGAAATGGACTTAAGGAAAATCGAACGTCAGAGGAAGATTGACGATATGGAACATGAGATGGAGCGTCAGAGGAAGGAGATGGAACGTCAGAGGAAGGAGATGGAACGTCAAACAGAATTGGAACATCGTGAGCTGCAGCGCCAGAAACGGCTGCTCGAAAAGAGGGCTGAGTTGAAATCTGCATCTGTCAGTAGTAGAAATGACTCAGTCTCTGAGGTAGGCTCTAGTTTAGGTTTAAATGATAACTTTGAAGAACCTGTTAACAAGGTTGAAAATTGGCTCTGTGACAAACAACAGTTGTCTAATGTTGTTCAATTGTCTCCGTCTGCCATTGTGTCATCAGCCGTTGAAAAGTTAGCAGATTCTTTTAGACAAGCGATTCATTTAGACAAGTCTAACTCAACCTCTTTACGTCAACATCTTCCTCCCTTTAGTGGGAAGCCTGAAGAATGGCCTATCTTCTACTCGGCGTATGAAAAGACAAAAAATTCCTTTAGTGAGGATGACAACCTTATTAGACTTAGGAATTGCCTAGAAGGAGAAGCATTTAAGACGGTGAAACCTTTGTTTATCTCGGGTAAAAACCTAAATGCTGTCTTGAAAACATTACAATTGCGGTTTGGTAGGCCTGAATTAATATTAGAGTCAATGCAAAAGAAAACCAAAATGTTACCTCCCGTCAAAGAGGAAGACATAAATAGCCTGATAGAGTTTTCTACTAATGTCTTAAACTTTACTACTACAGCAGAATCCTTGGAAATGACAAACTACATGACTAATCCCCAACTCTTGACGGAGTTGCTGGATAAGTTACCGTACAGTTTAAAGTACAGCTGGGCTCAGCATGTGAGCACATTGTCCCTTACTAAACCTGACCTAAAAGACCTTTCCGATTGGTTAGAAAACCAATGCTCGATAATGAGCATATACTTCCGTCCCCAGTCCGAAACCAGTGCTCGTAAGAAAAATGACCCAAAACTTGTTTTGACTAGTTCCACAAATGAAAGCAAATGGTGTTGTATGTTTTGTGATGAAAAGCACGAGAGTGCGCAATGTAAGATTTTCAGGAAAGCTGGTGTCTCGGAGAGATGGAAGATGGTTGCAGAGAAGAAGTTGTGTTTCTTTTGCCTTCGGAAACACGCAATAAAGTTTTGTAAAGTAAAGAAAGTGTGTGGTATAAATGATTGTAAGTTATTTCATAGCCGTTTTCTTCACTCAGACAAATCAGAAAAGCCTTCTAACTCTGGCACAGGAGTTGAACCTTCTACTGAAAAATCTAAAGAAGTTAACAATAAACATACCGAACAAACTGTCACCAAAAGTGTCCTGCTCAGAGTATGTCCCGTCACTCTATATGGACCAAAATGTCAAATCGATACATTTGCTCTCTTAGATGATGGCTCGACTGTGTCCCTACTTGACTCGACCACAGCTGATAAACTAGGAGTCGAAGGAAAGACAACACCCCTAACAACCTGCTGGTCAAACTCGACATGTCATTACGACTCATCGTCACGCAAAGTTAGTCTGCAAATTAAAGGACTTTATGAAGATGAAGTATACGATCTAGAAAATGTTCGTACTCAGTCATTGGACTTGCCATTACAACACATCGATACAGTGAAACTAAGAGAGAAATGGTCTCACTTGAACTCGATAACTCAACCTCTTCCAGTAGTTCACTCCAAACCCACCATATTGATAGGCCAAGACAACATCAACCTCATTCTAACCAGAAAGGTTATCGAAGGACCGGCAAATTCACCAGTTCTTTCATGGAGTTATCTGGGCTGGACTATGCACGGAAAATGCGAAATTTGATGACCGTGTCGATGAAAACTTCACTTTGACAACTTTTGAATACGACAAACTACACAACTTAGTGAAAGAGTCGTTCCAAACTGATGACTACGGTACAATACCCTTCAATGAAATTGAAACAAATTCAAACGAAGTAAAACGAGCTGTAAATATATTAGAACAGACCACAAAGAAAGTGGGTGATCACTATGAAACCGGTTTGCTATGGAAATCAGATAACGTAAAGTATCCTTCAAGCTACGAAAATGCCGTGAAAAGGCTGAAAACAATAGAAAATAAAATGGGAAAAGACCGGAACTTTCATCAAAAATATACTGCAAAAATTGAAGACTACCTTGAGAAAGGGTATGTTCGAAAACTAACTGAAAAAGAGGCTGAAGTAGTCACCGACCATACTTACTACTTACCTCATTTTGGCGTTACAAATCCTAATAAACCTGACAAACTAAGACTTGTATTTGATGCGGCAGCTAAGTCAAGTGGCGTATCATTTAATGATGCTTTGCTAAGTGGACCAGACTATTTAAATCCACTACCATCAGTCCTTCTGAAGTTTCGTTTGGGAAATACGCCATGGTTGGGGACATCAAAGAGATGTTTCACCAAGTAAAGATCAGAGACGAAGACGTTGACGCCCAAAGATTCCTATGGCGCAATGGAAATGTAAAACAAAAACCTGATGTATATCTAATGAAAGCTATGACATTCGGTGCCACATGTTCGCCAAGCACGGCACTGTATGTAGTAAACCATAATGCTAAACAATTTGAGACAATTTACCCTGAGGCAAGCAAATCGATCTTAACAAAAGAGTACATGGATGACCTTCTAGACTCAACAGATACCGAAGAAGAAGCCCGTCGTCGAATAAAAGAAATTACAGAAATTCACAAATCCGGTGGATTCCAAATTTGTAACTGGCTCTCAAACTCAAAAGAAGTTTTAAAAGAGGTACCCGAAAACCTTAAAGCCAACTCAACTAAACAATTAAAGAGTGACACACAGTTGCCTACAGAAAGAGTGCTGGGTTTGTGGTGGAATGCCGAATCAGACAACTTTGATTTTCATCACAGCACTGAGCGAATTACTTTTTCTGAAATTATATATCCTACAAAAAGGGAAATCCTGAGAGCAGCTATGTCAATTTTTGACCCTTTAGGTTTTGTCTGTCCGACGACTATAAAAGGACGTCTTCTTGTTCAAGATGTTTGGAGGATCAAAGTATCATGGGATGAAGTACTACCCCAAGATCTCTGTGACAAATGGCAAACATGGCTTGAAGAAGTCAAGAACCTTCGAGACTTCAAGATTCCACGCTGCTACTTTGAACAAACAAACCCTAACCAAAACTACAGTCTCCACATTTTCGTAGACGCAAGCCAAGAAGCCTTTTCTGCTGTTATTTATCTTGTCCAGAAAATACACGACTCATTCAGAACAATGCTAGTGACAGCGCGGGCAAAAGTTGCTCCTCTCAAACCAACTACCATTCCCCGACTGGAACTTCAGGCAGCCGTCCTGGGAAGCAGACTAGCTCAAACTGTACATAACGACATTGGAATCCCTATTGCTCAACGAACATTTTGGTCTGACTCAGTCATTGTCCTGCATTGGCTTAAATCAGAACCCAAAGTCTACAAACAATTTGTATCAAACAGAATAGGTGAGATACAAACACTGTCCAAGCCTGAAGAATGGAAGTGGGTTCCAACCAAACAGAACCCAGCGGATGCAGCTACACGATCAAACACAAAATTCAACCTTTCTTCATATCATGACTGGATTTATGGACCCAGCTTTCTGTCTAGTGCCCCGGACTACTGGCCAGAGCAACCACCTACACTTCAATCAAAAGAAGATCCAGAAATGAAGCAACACTTTGTTGGTGTTCATGAAGACACACAATCACAACTGATTGACATACAAAAGTTTTCCTCCTGGGAGAAAGCAACTCGAACTACAGCGTGGGTCTTAAGATACGTCGAAAAATTGCAACGTCGATACAAAACAGACGTCAAACACAAACTTCAAGTTCAAACAACAAACTACAAAAACATTGCAGAGCTTCAGCCCGAAGAACTGAAAAAAGCCGAAAACCTTCTGTTAATAGCCTCACAAAAGGAAACCTTTAGTGAAGAGAGAAGCCTTTTGTCTAACAAAAAGACAACACCAAAGTCAAGTCGTATTAATTTACTTTCACCTTTTCTAGATGGAAATAACATCATGCGAATGTCGTCAAGAACTGTTAACTCCCCAGAACTACAAGGAGATCAGAAAAATCCAATCATATTGGATAGTAAAAGCCATGCAGCAAGACTTATAGCAAAATATCACCACGAAGAATGCTTTCATCAAGGACTAGAAACAGTAATATGCAAGATCAGGGAGCGTTTTTGGATTGTCAACCTACGTTCACTGGTAAAGAAAATTAAGCGTGAATGCATGAGATGCAAAATAGAAAATGCAAAGCCGATACCTCCCCAGATGGCACCCTTGCCAGAATGCAGAGTGACTAAAGTCAGCCACCCATTCTTCTACACTGGTGTAGACTATTTTGGACCCATCGAGGTGACCGTCGGAAGAAGACATGAGAAGCGCTATGGAGTGTTATTCACTTGTTTATCGACCAGAGCAGTTCATCTGGAAGTCGCCCATTCTCTAGACGCACAAAGTTGTATCATGGCAATACAGCGGTTTATTAGCCGCAGATCCTGCCCTACTGAAATGTTTTCCGACAATGGTACAAATTTTGTAGCAAGCGACAAAGAACTTCGTAACTCAGTTATGAACCTTAACCATACTCAAATTCAGAGAGCCACATCCAGACAAGGTATTAAATGGAACTTTAACCCCCCTAAAGCCCCTCACATGGGAGGATGTTGGGAACGACTCATCAGATCAGTCAAAACAGCCCTGAAGTTTGTCATGCGATCACAATACCCTAAAGACGAGGAGCTGAGGACCTTTCTAACTAGAGTGGAATACATAATTAACTGCCGTCCCTTAACTCATGTGTCTGTAGACCCCTCTGATCCTGAACCACTTACCCCAAACCATTTCTTGCTTGAAGGGTTTAAAATAACACTAAACGATGACAAACTAAGCAAGAAGCAGTTAACAAAAATCAGAAGTCTTCTGGACAATTTTTGGAAAAGATGGATCCGGGAGTACCTTCCCTGCTTAACGAGACGCTGCAAGTGGCATAAGTCACCTACACCACCTAACATCGGAGATTTGGCAATCATCGTCGAAGAAGACAATCCAAGAAACAGCTGGCCTCTTGGACGTATCTCCGCAGTCTACCCTGGCCGAGACAATCAAATAAGAGTAGTTGATATCCAGACTACATCAGGAACCTTCCGTCGTCCACTAACGAAAGTTGCTGTGTTACCTGAGGAGGGGAAAGATGTTAATGACTAATATTATTTTCTCCAAAGTCTGTCTACAAATTAATTGTATTTGTTTAAACTTTCAAACCATATGTTATATTATTACGATTTGTTGACATTGTACACATAAGTTTTGTTGTCATTAAAAGTTGATATAATTTTAGACTGACCGTCTGAATTGTTATTGAACTAATAATTCACAAATAACCATTAATAGTTTCACAGTTACTTATGTCATCGCAAATCTCTATTATTCAAATGACGTTTCCTAGGCATTATCAGAAATTACTGTATAGGCTACTGGGTGAAAATTCTTGAAACTAGTACTTGTAATTTAAAATAAATTATTTCGTATACATTTGCTGAACAGTGTTTATAGTTCAAAACAATTGCAGAGACGTCTTGTTTTACCAAAACCAGAACAACTCTTAATAAACTGTGACTTTCCATGGGCTGTAATACACTTAAAATGTATATTGTGCTTCTTAGTATTGCTAAAATAATTATTAAAATCGAAGTTTTCGTGCTCACAATAGAAGATTCTGATAACAAATTAATAATATTTCAGTAAAGGTAAACTATAATATCATTTTATACAATCCATGTATGAATGAACCATTAAAGAAAGAAAGAAAGATTAACCCATGGCGTACAAGATGCATATATAGAATGTATAAAACAAAAAACTTAAAAAACAAAACAAAAAAACAACCAAAAGAACCAGGAAAACAACGCTATTCTCACATATTCCATCATGTAGTCGCAGGAGTAGAAGGCCTTCAAGAGATAATTTTTAATTTTGAACTGGAAATGGACGATACTCTGCTTCCAAGCTATCTGAGGTTTATTATACAATTTAGACGACCTTACAAATTCAGCTTTTTTAGTATAAAATTGGAATAATTGGTGAGAGTTGGCATTTTAATAAATGTGTTTTCGTTCTTAAATTATAATTAGTAAATTTGTTGTTTTAAGTGAAATATCCAAAAGTTAATTTTAAATGACTATTCAAAAATAAATATATGGTAAAGTCATACATTGTGTTCAATAAAATAGTTTACAACTTATCTCCTTTAAATATTAAATATACAAGTTTCTTTAGCTTGTTTTGTTTTTACGAACAATCTTAATATACGAACTTTTTTCCCCAAACAATTAATACTTATCTGAGATAAAAAAATATATACTATAAGCAACAAATATTTAGCATAACTTGATATTTTTAAAAAACACGTAAACCGTTTTATCATAAATATACCAGTGCATATTTTAGTATAACTAACCAAATTGGTTCTTTTTGTATTTTAAGTATTTATCCATATTTAAACCCAAGAATTTAACTACGTCACTTTATGAAATATTTATTCCTAAATGTTCTAGATCTAGTTTTTGATTTTCAATTTTACCGTTTTTGCAAAATGTCATTAGCTTTATGATCTTAAAGGTTTACGATCTTGTAATCGAAAAACACCTTATTGCTATGGTATGATATATAAATATCATAATGATATAGTTTTTGCTTTGGCCACAATGGATGAGCTGTTGGTAACCCTGGCGGACTGGCGCGCTTTATCTAGTGGCTAGCTGACGAGTTTCGGGAATCATATGTTTACAGAATACAGAAGGATTTGCTACATATACACAAGAGGGAGGTCGCAATAACATTTATTATGAGTTTTCACAGTGTTCTCCCTTTTTCGATGGACAGCTCTCCCTGTAATAACAACTTTGATATTTTATCGACCTTACCACTTGAGATGGCCATTGCTATACTAAGGTACGTAGTAGGCTATCTTACGCAATTCTTTACATTTTATCATAAATTTAGGTTTTTATAACATGAACTAGTGGCCTGCATCTGTTTACTCATACGTAGCAAATTAGACTAGGTTAATTTTGTTTTAGGCTACTTCCCGGAGAAGACCTTTTGAATGCAGCCTGCGTTAGCCTACATTGGTCACACATTTGTAAAAGTGACGTCACACTTCGTGAAAACATAAGGCTTTACTTGCAGGAAAGGAAAATAGCCGCCAGGACAGCTTCTTTGATGGACAGAATATCTACTTGAGTGAGGGATTTCATGCTGATAATCTAGCTGGAACGTTGATGTTGATGAGAGATGAAAGTATCCAAAACTCAACTGGTAAGTTAGTGTAGATAACTCGAGCGATAGTAGTGGTTAGTATAATTTAAAATAAAACAAAAGCCGAGAAATCAGATATTTATTGTCATAAGGAACATAAGCATGTTATAGACAGAGTCATAGAAGTTTTATACTAAAAGTACAAAATACACAATAACAACGACAATATAGTTACAAACAATGAGATATACAATATGCATAAAAAAATAATAGTTTAAGAATTAAGAGACCTTACATTGTATAAATTTAACTTCATGGTGCCTATCACTAGCAAGAAACATTTTAGGTGTTGCCCAATGACTAGTGCCTGGCTATGAAAGGCCTCGCAAGCAAGGAATTACACAAGTATCTGCTCTTTGTTTTTCCTTTTCATTGTAAATTAGTGTGTTTTACCTGAACTTTAATAAAGAATTCAACACATATTTAAGTATATCTTATTTTTACTAAGACTTTAGGAATGAAATTGTGTTGTTTTGTTAATGTTTCAGACACAAAGTCTCTGTCTTCACTAATGCACCTGTTTACTCACCCAGATCCAACTTCTAGGCCTAGGTTAAGTAACGTAGCAGAAGGACTCAACCTTACAGCCACCACATCAAAGTTGAGTTTTTTACAAGGGTTTTATGTTCACAGTTTTTATGGCTATCAATTAAAACTCAATTGTTCTTGAAATCAGAATTCTTTTGTCACACCCTACCTTAAAAGCCGTTTTTACAAAAAAAATTGTAGAAAACCAAAGCTGCGTTTACACCAAAGTCTTCCACTAAATTTCCCACAAGTTGCAGCAGTTTGTTGCTTTTTCTAAAAATACAGCAACTTTTACTTGGGTAGAAAAAAGCTTTCACTACATTTAGCTTTCACGCAGAGTGTCGGTAATAACTAATTGCAAAGAGTTTGGACAACTAAAAGTGATTCAAAGGAGGCCGCTTTGGTTGAGTCCTGACTAAACATTTTGCGCCTTTTCTTTAGCAACAAGTTTTCTACTTGTTTTAAATTTAAGAAGAGCAACTTTTAGTTTTACACGAACAATTTTTAGTCAACTTTATTGTCAAAGCAGCTTAAAATTTGTTGTCGAAAAGTTGCTCGTTTCTATCGATTTCTGGTATTGTTATACTATGAGAATTTTGCTTAAACAGTTGGGGAATTTTAGAATATATAAACGTTAATAACTGCAAGTGTATTTGTATTGTAAAGGTGGGTTTGTAACAGTTTGTAAGAAATGAATGAGATTTCTAATTAAATTCTTTTGCAGAATTAAAACTTCCCTTATCCTGTATCTAAAATGAAAGTAAGCAAAATAGGTAGTTTGTGTAGTTTTGACTTACACATTGGGTAAGTTTTGTTATATGAAACTTAAATAAATATTACTCTTGAAAGGTTAGAGGTGATACAGTCAACGTGTGGTCCTCAAGAAAGTGTCCTGTCCAAAAGAAAACACAAAGAAACCTAACATGATCCACATAGCCTTCAAACCGATTTGATTCACAGGACCTAAGACTAAAAACAATGTTTTGAGTTTTATCTTTATTAAGAAGAAAACCATTAACCTAGTTTAAAACAAAATTGAAGCTTCATTGATTTAAGTCTTGAGCTAATTTCTAGTTTTTTATTTTTTTTTCCTGGTCACACTACTGGAACAGTGACCAGAATAATATGTTGTTAGAATTAGAGGACCATAAATGTGCTGGTAACGAATTATCTTGAACCAAACCACATTCAGAAAGGAAATAAACTATAATTTCACAAATATAAATTAATTACAGGGTCAAAATTGTCAATTTTACAGGCATTTTTCATGAGTGTTTGTTTTTGTGCTTCCAAATTACCACTTGCATACAATTTTACAAATAACAACTCGAGATGTTGTGTTTTTGGAATAACGATGTTGACTTCATGCTGGGAAGGAGATAAACGGCAGTAGGTGAAGCTGCCAATAAACCTTGGGCTTAGAGAGATTGAACCGAGGGATTACAGATATAAAGTGAGAACAATCCTCATATTTGCGGCTCTCAAGCCACGGCTTATCTACAACATTCTGCATTTAATCGAATGCTGCTGTATTCTGTGCAATGCTATATACATGTGTTCGTAATTCTTCTAGATTTCGGATTTAGTCTTATTCCAAGCAAATGTTGGAAATATATATTTTAGACAAGACTAAAAATGACAACTCTTTATTCCGCTAAACATTTACAGCATTTGGTAGCATCAGTTTACGAAATACTTTACATTAAGCTTAAAGACCTAAGTAGCGATAATCTGAATCTTCATTGTGCTCTTCTCCTCCTTATCGTTTAAACGGTACTTCTTCCTATTTACATGTTCTTCACAATTTATCCACAAAAAATAATGCAAGTGTACTTGGACATGTTCTTTTCTTCTTTCTTAATTAACTTGACTGTACATTTGAACTTTGAGACAGTTCATAGTTCTTTTCCTAAATTCAGGTACCAGCTGGCTCCATATAATCTCTGTGGGGAAATGTCAAGTCAAAATCTCTTTATTTACAAAGACTTCAACTACTTCAAGATTAGCAAAGGGTTATAGATGCAGTAGTAAAATTGAACACACAATGTACGTTGTGTACTGTAATTTTGTCCAGTCTTATTTTTGGATTTTGCTCCCTGAAAACAAAGTAAAGTGTCAAAAAATGTATTGATTATTCATCAAAGTATTAGGCGAATTGGTAGTAGAGATTGGCTTACCTTAAACAACTGCAGAGGTATCCTTTGATAACCTTGGTGATCTGGCTAAAGCTCTGCTGCTGTGTCGTTCTAATGCCTTCATAACCTCTCTATTTTTCATTTTCTGTATGTACAAGGCATCCTGGTATCAACCTTTAAGCTTGATTTGTAGAGGAAGTGAATTCTATCCCCCTAGTTCTCCTCTCTTGAAAAGGTTTGTCTTAAAACGAAATATAGAGTGGTTCTATTGCCACCTCCTTTTTCCTTGCTTCCATTGTAAAAAAGCAAGCACCCCTTTTTCCCTTTTTTTAGATAATATGTTGATATTTATTTATTCTTCATTAATTTTGATTTTTACAAAAACAGATTACAATATGAAATTGTGTCAGCAAATAAAAAAAAGTAAACAGGGAAGAAAATCTCAACTAGTATAAAAATATATTTATTACTTCACATCAGACAGGGAAATATCACAGACACACGTTACCTTTGACTTGTACGAACAACTAGCGAGGTGTTGACATTTGCCTTGACCAGAAGGACAGCAGATAGTGATCCTGCGGCTTGACTCCCAGGGTTTGCAAGAGAGCTGTGGAGTTCTTGCCTCTGGTCACAAGAGACAGCTTGGCGATGCTGGAACATACGGACAAACCTGCTGTATTCTACTTCAACAAATCGAGTAAGAACACTTTCCACGTCTTCTATAAAGAACGATTGTGCATCGCGGCAGGCACAGGAGAAAAGGATGCACATGTAGGGTTTATTGCAGCGGAGCCTAGAGGGGGTATTTTGTTGCTGTTTAGCTATGCTGGAACATACGAGTACAGACAAACCTGTTGTCTTCTACTTTAACAAATCGAGAAAGAACACTTTGAAGAGTAAAGAACGATTGTGCATTGTGGAAGGCACAGGAGAAACGGATGCACGTAGGATTTATTGCAGCAAGAGGTGGTATTTTGTTGCTGCTTAACACTTTCACTGTAATCGTTTAAAACATAAAAACTGCATTTGTTTCCATGCAAAGTGTCCATAGGCATTGTTTGTTTAATTTTGTTTAAAGTGTATTGAATATATGTTATACATTGTAAACTTTGTATATTATGCTTGGTGGTTAAGTAGAAGAGAGGACTTTATAGTCCTAACTTTGCCACATAATAATGACTGATTTCATTTTATTTTATAGGCACCCGATGCAGTGATAGTCTTGAGGGTCTTCTCTACTAAGGTGACCTTGAACGTTTGCCCATGCAATTATATGGTGTGTGTTGCTCTTTTTTTACATCACTTTTTTATTTATTTTTGTCTGATTTTATTGTAGTTAGTTTTTTACCAAAAGATTTTTTAGCCAAAAAGATAATTGTTTGATTTTGGGTTGGGACAGACAGGAAAATTTGACAGATTCAAGATTTTGTTAACAAGAAAAAAAAATAGTAAGCTTATAATTATAACTTCATAAGCCTACAAAGGCTACAACAAACAATGTTGACGATTTCCTAACATACCATTACAGCACCTGATATTGACCTTTAATTGATGACTGTGATTCTTAACAGTTTGTGTCAGAACCGTTAATGAATATTGCCATAATCGCTGCGTCTGCGGCTCAGTGGCTGGCAAAGCACAAAGTCGCGGTTCGATTCCCAGCGCAGGCACAAGGGTTTGGACCACTTTCTAAAAGCATTTTGTGATGCCCACAAACCCTAAGTTAAGTAACACATTAAAAATGCCATTGGCATGGACATAAAAAGAAATTGCTCAATCATTAATAATTGGTGTCCACGATTGTTTATACATATGTGCACGACCATCCATTCCGCTATTATAAATAAGTGTTAAGACTACTGAAATCTCCTGTTTACCATCTGTTTTACTGTTAAGCGTTTGCGAACCAAAATTTGGTGTTTCCAACAACTGGCGGGAATGACTATAACTCCCTTAAAGTGGCAAAAAATGTTGAAAATTCCTGAAAAAAGTGTTTTTCTGATTAACTTGGCATTAACCTGGCACAATTAATATTGAAATTAGCAGTAAATTTCAAAATTTAGGATTCCCCCATCTCAAATGGAAACATTACAAAACAGAACACAACTTTGATAATCTTACCGCAAGTGTACACTTACTTGGACCACTCTTGATGGAAGGCTTGAAGTTGATACTTCAGTGCTTTGTCCCTCAGCAATTCACAGTTCAGGGCCTTG
Source organism: Matsumurasca onukii (assembly GCA_018831715.1). Lineage (NCBI taxonomy): Eukaryota > Metazoa > Arthropoda > Insecta > Hemiptera > Cicadellidae > Matsumurasca > Matsumurasca onukii. Next base: position 11,710,690 of record CM032067.1, read on the forward strand.
GTGATCTTCCCTACCAGTGTCGGACCTAAACAAACCAGAACCAGTTTTAAAACCCCAAAGTTCTAGAGTTAAAAGAAAACTTGATCCAAATAAAATTTGAACTAGAGGGCAAAATAAAAAGCTTGACTCAACTAGAGTAAACCACTAATCGCACATGCCTTGTTGAATTGAACAGTGTAAAAGTGTATGTTTAGCTTTATTGAGCTAACTTACTACAAAGTGGTTCAGTATTGGGAGAAGCCCATCTCAAGTGAATGTCATATTAGAACTTGACAGCTTTGGAGAATTCAGGATTGTAAACAAACATTTATTTTACTTTCCAACCTTGTTTAGACAAAATGAGTTTTTCCGGAACATGGTTCTTAAAAATGGTCATCGATTTTTGCGACGGCATATTTTAAACAAAAGGCATTCCAGTGTTTCCATTGGCGACAGGTCTCATCAAAGGCTCTGCCTTGCGCCAGATGCTACTCAACTCAGTGCAGTTGGTGAAGAGGTTAAGGAAGAGTGACCAAGTTCAAGGTCTCGGGGCTGCTTATGCTGTGCTCGATGGAATAAGGGTCAAACTGGAGAGTTTGCTTTCTTGAGCAATGGTTTCTTGTCGACAATGTGGTCCTCAGAATAGAAGGCCTCGTCAAGTGCTCTACAGATTCCAGATTAGCTGGGCAGCGAGGTGACAAATGCAACAATATATTTCCAGCAGCTGGTGAGGACTGCTAGATCTTGTATCCTTTTTGGTAAGTTGTTTGATCCTCTTCAGGATTGGGCCCCCCTTCCCCCCTTTTTATTGAGAGGAACCCTGCCTGCGTTTGGCGCATGAATGAGATCTTTGAGGATTAAAACGCTGGAATGTTTCTTGTTCAGATTCTTGAAAAGCTCAGACTTTAATGTTTTCAGCAACAAAAGCCCCCCTTTTCTGTATTAAACACCTGCACATTGATTTTAGTTTGTCCAGAACCGAGCTTGTCAGACTTACACTTGGCAGGCAAAGTGGCAGTGGTCTTGACACAGACTTGACCTTGAACCATGTCTACCCTGACTATCTCGCTGCAAGGTCTGGGCACTGCTACTTGTGTACTCACTCCCAGCAGTCCCAGAGTCTAGGCTCTAGATACTGCCAGAGTCCTAGCGTGAGTCCAATCCTCGGTAGAAGATTCTGTAAGTATATACAAGATGAATGAGAACTCAGAAGAATGATGTTTTGAATGTAAAGAAGTACTTGAGCGAAATTAAAAAGAATAATAATTTTAGCCTTACATCATTGCTGTTTCCATCAACTTCCATAGTAATTTCCAAA
>CM032067.1:13206118-13241776 GCA_018831715.1 Matsumurasca onukii
CTTTTAGGGCTTGTTAGTAATTTTTGTGTTTACAACCAAAGTAGTTACCGGACAATTGTTTTTACAGGTCTTACAGATCACAAAATGGAAGTAGACCAAGTCAGAATGGAGGTAGCTATGGCAACAGAGGAGGTGGTGGAAGATTTGGTGGCAACAGTGGTGGCGGCGGTGGACGCTTTGGTAGTAATGGAGGAAGCTTCAAGAACAAGCAACCTGGTGGCAACCTGACCGCCCCCACTTGGGACCTTTCCAGTCTCTCACCTTTTGCCAAGGACTTCTACAATCCCCACCAGAACGTCGTTAATAGACCTTTCCATGAAGTTGAACAGTATCTCGCCAGCAAGGAAATCACAGTCAAGGGCAGAGCTCCCAAGCCCATCCAGTTCTTTGAGGAAGCCAACTTCCCTGAATACGTTATGGCAGAAGTTAGGTATGATCTTATATTTTAACCATTCAGTATCTTTTCTTAGGTTTAAGCAGTTTGAATGCTTATCTTCAAGTAAATTTCTGACATACTCGTATATTGAAGTAAAAAAATTAGGCTTAGAATGATTTAGTTGTAAGTATTTAACACAAAGAATATTAATTTGTAGGCCTAGTTTGCTGTACATAGAGTTAATTCTAGCGGACAATCTAATGGGAATATCTAGGGTGGATTTGTTCACACAAGTTCCTTGTTTAAATACACTTTCGAATGCAATTTTGTTTGTTTCGTGAAGGCGTCAAGGATTCGACTTCCCAACTGCCATCCAAGGTCAAGGCTGGCCGATCGCTATGAGTGGAATGAACATGGTCGGTGTTGCAAAGACAGGCTCTGGAAAAACACTGGCTGTAAGTTCCTTTTTTTGCTACTTATTTTTGTAGCTTCGCCAAGATGTGAACTAGGGAAAATGATTGAACCGGCAGGCTTTTCTAAACACTGTTCTGTAATTGCAAAAGTCTTAGAACCTTTTTTATGTTTAGAAAACATTTCGAATGCAATCAAAATTAATATTTCATTACAATGGGAGATTTTTAGTTGGCATTATTTCAAGTTGATATTGATTTTATTGTGTATTTTATGTTTTCTTTTCAAGGTAAGAATAATTTTAAAAATTGATGAAGGTTTTGAGTGTTTGGCTGAATTATGTGAGATTTTTAACATATTTGAAAACTTTTATCAACCAAAAGATCAGACTACAAATTTAAAAAATTGTTGAAACTTAGTTTAAGTTATTTCAAAAACAAATGTTGAATTGGATCTTTGGTTGTAGTACATGCTCCCGGCTATCGTGCACATCAACAACCAACAGCCGTTGCAGCGAGGTGACGGACCGATCGGGCTGGTGCTTGCGCCGACCCGAGAACTCGCTCAACAGATCCAAGTGATTGCGCGAGAATTCGGCTCCTCCACCCACCTCAGGAGCACTTGTATCTTCGGAGGTGCTCCGGAAGGACCCCAGGCTCGTGACTTGATGCGCGGCGTTGAGATTGTCATCGCAACTCCCGGCAGACTGATTGACTTCCTGGAGCAAGGATCCACGAACCTCAAGCGCTGCACTTACTTGGTGCTGGACGAGGCTGACCGCATGTTGGACATGGGCTTGAGCCCCAGATCCGCAAGATCATCCAACAAATCAGAGTAAGTTTCTCTCTGCTGTGGTAATATCTCTTTCATAGTTGCATCTACCGTTAAGTTTTTTACTTTTGTTTTGATGGTATATTCTTAGAGAACTTTCCAATCTGCTTAGGTTGGCTGATTTCCATCTGTTTGGTTTATTTTCAGCCTGACCGGCAAGTGCTGATGTGGTCAGCCACCTGGCCCAAGGAAGTGAAGAGGCTGGCGGAAGACTTCCTCCAAGACTACATTCAGATCAATATCGGCTCTTTGGAACTCTCTGCCAACCACAACATCGTCCAGATTGTAGAAGTCTGCAGAGACCAAGAGAAAGACCAAAAGTAAGTTTTATTTTGGGCGACTCTAGGCTTAGACAGAAATTGAAATGCGGTTTAACATCCTTCATCATCAAACTCATGGGTGGAACAAGTCTTAGGCTTGACCTCAAAATCAAATACCTTTTGTGACCCAAAATATTGCACCCTATTGTGCAGGGTCACCGCGATGGGAGGGGGTTGTGCCGTCAACTTCCCAGTAATCCACCTGTCCGGAAGTTAATCTGGTTGAATTTACCAATTTGTTATAGGTAGGGAGTAGTGAAATAGAATAAACAAAAGTAGAGTTAAGCCAGCATCCAATGAGAGTAGGCATTATAACATAATTATAGTCTTGCGATTTATGGAAATATTCTCTCGGAATTGTTTAAACTGTATTTTGAAAAACTTCTCTGTGTGTTATAATTTCTGTAGAACAGCATACATTTGGACAGAAATATTTTTCACTGATTACGTTATGAAATTGAGATAATTCCCTCACCGATACTATTCAAAACTAGACAGTGTATAAGTTGCACTGCAAATTTATCTAAGAGATCCTGAAAATGTGTAGCTTCATGTTTTCAAATGCAGCTGTGGGAGGCCCCCCTGATCCCCCACCCTCTGACTCATTCTCTCTTTTGTCCCTCAGTAGACCTCAACACTTAAAATACTTAGAAGTATTATCTATTAGTTGGCACACTTTAGTTTCCAAGCTGGGGAATTTCCGCCTCAGCCCCTTCCCCAAAAATGTGTCTAGTGACACCACAGTAGTAGCGCTTCACCTCAGGAATAACAGCTTATGTTGCAATGGTGTTTCTAGGTTGAGCACTCTGTTGAATGAACTGAGCAACGAGGAAGGAAAGACCATCATCTTCGCTGAGACCAAGAAGAAGGTTGACGTCATCACTAGGAGCATTCAAAGATTTGGGTGAGCAATCATTCTTCTCCTGTTGATTAAGTTTTCACTTGTTTTCTTCTTGAAAAACTTACCATTATTTGGTGTGACAAATTATATAAACTCACAAGAGGTTGGGTACTGCCCACTTTGCATAAAATAAAATATCATATAAATATTGTATTTAAAACAGTATTGTTGTTTATTTGTCTTTTTCAAACTTGCTTGTAATGTTATCAAAAGTGTAAAGCTGTGTAGTTTTATATTGTGTGTTTTTTTTAGATGGAGAGCAATGGGAATTCACGGAGACAAAAACCAAAGCGAGCGTGATTATGTTCTAAGAGGTAATTATTATTGATTTATTAGTGATGGTCAGAGATGACTCTATACATTCTAGCTAATACGAGCTGTGTAATGTGATGTTAAATGTTGTCTTAACAAATATTGGAATATTAAAGGTGAAATAATCAATTAAATTTGTAGCCTTAGGTTATTTTTGTCATGATTAAGGTCCTAGTAGGGCTGTAAATTTGACATTCTATGTTCTCCTATGAGTTTCTACTTAATTTAGGTGAGCCTGCTCTCCTTTCTATAAGCATTAAATATTTGAAAGATAGTAATTAAAATGTAGGGGAGTTGGCAATTGGAATTGTCTTTGCGACTCTGAAGCTCATCACTCCGCTGGCACAGGTTCGATCCCGCAATCACCACTAATATTTGTAGAGTAACGCTAGGTAAAGGTTGAAGTTGAGTGGTATCCTAACTTTGCCTTGTTAAACAAGACAGACATTATCTTTTTTATTTATTTGTAAAGTTAATTGGCAATCAATAGCAAAATATTTTAATTCTGATTAAACAGTCGTAAACCTGCTTTTAAAAAACCTTTTCAAATATTTTTAAGACTTTCCATTCCACCATAATCAAAGGATCTGTAACCCAAGTATTTAGTTCACAACCTGTTAATGAAATTCTTATTTAAAATAAATACTTTCTATGTGGAAATAAATCATTACTTAGTGATTCACAAATTTGTTCTGTTTGTTTTCAGAGTTCCGTAAGGCATCAAATGGGATTTTGGTGGCAACTGACGTTGCCGCTCGCGGCTTAGGTACGTAAACAGTCGGATATCAGCGTGCAGGCCACGAGGAGATATGCCTAAATGAACTCTCGATATCCTGTCGAGGGTTAAAATACACAGCGGCCAAACTTCACCCATCTTTCGTAAGCACATCATCTTAACTCATCTTTTCAAGTTTGTTAGCATTACTACAATACTTTGAATTTTCTCACATGTCCGATTAAATATTGGTTCCGTTAAATCGAGTAACTTGTACTGTTTCAAGGGAGTTAATTTTAACTATAAGTTAGACTGCGATTTCTGCTCTCAAAAGACTTAGCCTAAAGGTGTTTCTGTACTAAGAAAAAAAAACACTATAGATCAGTGGAATTGGGTTCAATTCTGTTTGGATAGGAAACAGTTTTTTGCTGGGCTTTAGGGAAATATTCAGGTGGGATTGAAAGTAAATTTTAAATTCAACGGAAGAAATGCATTTTGATGAACCAAATAAATACCAGTTTACAATTTACCTTTAAAATTTACTTTTTTAACATGGTAATTTCTGTAGAGATTTCACTAGAGAACTTTCAGCACATGGAGTAAAGTCCCAAAAAATGCCCAGGCAATTGTTCAAAAATTACCTTATCTGCCGAAAATTTCCCCAATTTTCCCCAACTCCGCTTGACTTTTGGTAATGAAAGTTTTGTCTGGAAACTCCTAAGGATATCCCTTGAGAACTGTCAGGCAACCCAATAAAAACTAGATATTTTTTTCTTTAAATTTTACTTTTATGGTTATGTTTTTGTAATTCTCTCGGACATGTATAACAACCGTCCTCATCAAGTTATGCTAACTGTCATTTAACTTGAAAAGTGAAATGTTGTGATGTGTTTTCTATGGAACAATTCCATGTAACTTATGTTACTTATTGTTGGAACTGTACGAGTTTTGAAGGTGGGTTTAAGTTGGAAGTTGGGCTGCGACTATCTGCAAAGCGGCATCTCCTCTTCAAGCCTTAGCGGGTTTCTCTTCAAGAAATGAGGATTTTTGTTGTGAGCTAAAGTACACAGGCGGGTTCGCGGTAAAACAAACTTACAGTGCAACACGGTAAGTATGACATTTATCATACTTCAGTATTTTCTCTCAGTAATTCCTCAACATCTTGATGAGCTCTTAAAATTTTATTTTAAACTAGGGATGGACGGGATTTACGTAGTTTCAGTAATCAAATTATTATCAGTTCTACCTCAAATATGAAAACCAACTTTTAGTAATTAATAAAATGTAACTTCTAGAACTGTTTCTGTAACTGTTAAAATTTGCAATGGAATTTCTAAACTCGTCCATCCATTTAGTGCTGTACTTATATTTCTATTGGGTTGTCATTTGGGGCCAAATAATGTAGACATTCAACAGAGTTTGTACCATTCTACGAGCTCACTTTAATTTAGATTTTTTTCCTAGTGTACCTAATATTCTCTATAAAAAATAGTGAAATTAACAGTACGTTCAATTTGCATATGTTTATGAGTTTCCTCCGTTGCAAGTTAAAAGGCTGACAGTTAATCTGCTTTGAGATCTACATTAAGAAGGACTAATTTTACAACAGACATTTGAAGCTGTTGTAGAATTTTTAAACATACATCAACATTTAAAATTTCTTTCAGTTTATTAATAATTTTCTATTTCAGCTCAAAGGTAAGTATGGGACTCTTCTTTTATATTTTGAGATCTCTTTGCAGCTTATCAGTTTTGTTTAATTTTCATTTGCCAATAAAAACAGAAAGAAATAGTAGGTGCATACGGTATATAATTTCAAAATAACTACAGTAGAGCCATAACAACTCGAATTTCTTTTCAAATTCCCTTGCAATTACCATAACATTCAATGTTAAAAAAGTCAAATTTTACTAAATTAGAACCTTGATAAGTCGAATTTCAGGATCTTTAAGAAATAAGGAACAGAAACTCCAGTTTGTGCATTAAACTTCTTCGACTTAAAGTTACCTTTAAAGTTGGATTGTCTACATGGTAACCTCTATTCCTAGTTGGTTGTTTGCCACTAGCTAAGTTTTCAAGTCTACACAAATTGCTTTTTGTCTGCATCTAGAATAAGGATGCCAGAGGTTTAACCCATAAAACTTGAATGGTAGGGGTCACAAAAAGAAAATAATACTGAAATTTGACTTCTTTAATTATTTGGTTGTTCTCTTGCTTACCCAAAACACTTGATATCTCAAGTGTTCCAAAGTCTTCTTTAATTCAAGTTAGTGAAGTTCTACTTAACTACTTTTAATTGACTTTAATATCTTTGCTTTCATACACTATGCAAATATTCCTCTAGATGTCTGTTTGATTAAAACACTATAAATTCATTTGAACTGATAAAATTTGTAATTATCACTTTGGCCTTTCCGTTTATAATGACAGTCTAATTTTCTTCAGGCAAACCCACTCCAGAGTACAAAACTAACTTGTGATTCACTTCCCTTAGATGTTGACGATGTAAAGTACGTGATCAACTACGACTACCCGAACTCGAGTGAGGACTACGTGCACAGAATCGGCAGAACCGGAAGATCGGAAGCGACGGGAACCGCTTACACATTCTTCACACAGAACAACTCCAGACAGACGAGAGATCTCATCAACGTTCTCCAGGAAGCGAAGCAGGAGATCAACCCCGAACTGAGCAAGCTGGCGTCACAAGGAGGCGGCTGGGGAGGCAGTAGATATTCTAGACTAGGATTGAAATTCATTATACACTAGAATCTCAGAGCGGTATGCTCAATGTTCGAGGAGACGTCACACACTCCAAACTAAATCACATTTCTTAAACACTCTTCCAACTTGGGAGGCCTTCTCGCATGTAGAATCTCCTCAAAGGGAACCTCACATGCCCCCTCAAAGCTAAATTCGCAATTCTCAAACATTCCTCCAACTTGTCGCATTACCTTTCCTTGGAGGAGACCAAAAACCTACCTCATTGTTTCGACCAAGGAATGGTGTAGGAGTGTTCTAGAATTGCGTTTATATACTTTAAGATGTTCTTGACCTTGAAGGAGACCAGGAAGGGTCTGTTTTGAGGAGCACTTAAAATTAGCGCTCTTACAAAGGAAATTTATCATAGTGTCCAGCACACGTAAGTTTTGGGTAAACCAGGAAAATTCAGAAATCATCCGGGAGTTTTGTCCCTAAATCAGGAAATTTTGAGAAGGGAAGTCACGAGCTGTAATTTTGTCATAGACTCTAGAAATGGTCGAGAATATCTATGACTCTTTTTAAATAGCATTTCAACAGTTTTTGTCTAAATTTAAATGTGAATTTAAGCCAGTAACCTAAAACGTCGACTAAGTGTGGGAATTCTGTTAGTCCTCGTACTGACACTGGACACCATCCATGAATGTTCAGGGCATGCAAGGCAGTGTGTTATAAACAAGATTGACTAATTTCTTCCCATTGTTAGGAAACTGCATTGTTTAGGGCTTCAATACAATGGTTTGAGGTTAGCGCCTGCACTGCAAACTGTCGATGGAGTGACTGTGACAGGCAGGTAGTACAGAGTACAGACCATGCGATGTAAAGTAGTTCGCGTGAAAGCGATGGGCGAGAGCACAAGGTACACTGAAGGATCAAAAAGTAGCGGGAGTAACTATGACTATTCAAAAGTATCCAAATGTTCAAAATTTCCATCCTTAAAGATTAGTCCTTAAGACCTGTGATTTTGATTTTCAAAGTTCAGTGGATAGCCTGTATTGCTGTTAAAATACTCGTCTAACAATCAATGATATGTTCATAGGCAACAACAGATGGGGATACCAAAGCAGAAATTTGGAGGCTCAAACAACAGATCGGTGGAAAATTGGTGAGTGAGTTGACTATTATTTAACTTAGAAATAATGACAGTGTGTGATTAATAATTAGTGCCAAATTTCAAAATGAAGTGAGTTGGGATTTTGGCGGTGTACTTACTTTTGTAGAGAGAGAGAGTTGTTTTCTTACTAAAATATATGAGCACATTGCAATTACTTAGGAGTAGACAGGACAGGAAACTCAAAATTTCCATCCAATAAAATTAAAAAATTAATTAGGCTGAAATTGTTTTAAGTTGATTTTCTTTGGACATCATGCATGCTATCCTTGCCATAAGGAAAGAAATGTGTAGAATATTGATTAACATAACATCAATTTAAAAGTAGATACAATTTATTTTGAAATTTTAAGCTGTTTGATTTGTTTTAGGTTACTAACTTTGGATTGGGGCGTATCAAAGTCTACTTCTGTTTGAACTGCATCTCTTTTATTGTGATAACTAATTTTATTTAAATGCATTGTAGCTTAAACCACAGTTGTATTGGAAAGTTAAATTTCTTTTAATTTGAAATCATTGGTTGATAGCACTTTGTTTTCATCAAAATAACAAATTTGTGTAGGTTTGAGCTACACTGTAGTATTAACTTATTTATTAAACCTGTGGTTTAAGTGTGTACTGTAAGATTTCTTTTTCTTTTATACTATACAATTTTAGTTGAACAAACTAAAACTACTTTTTGTAACCTACGACTAGAGAAAAGATAAAAATTATAAAAAAAATAGCAAAACCTACCCCTGTGTTGATTATTATCCCAACAAACTGTTGACCCTTTTAAAGACTTAAGTGGAATGCATTTGGTTAGAGCTATTGGTTATGGTACTCCATGAGTGAGACTGAAATATATCAAACTAATTATTATTTCATAAAAAGGAATAGAAAGGAGAGCAGGCTCACCTGGATAAAGTAGAAACACATAAAAAAGAACACAGAGTGTATGGGGTACAGACATGTGATACAATTTCTTTGATATGTGCTGTTACAAAACTAAAGCTATAAACATAAAATGCATGAAAGCGTTATGGGGCATCTGATCAAAATTATCATCACGATTTAGAAATATGGATTTCACGTATTATTTATCACATTTTGACAAGCTTTTCAATGGTATGTAAGTAAACCCAGGTTTTGGAAAATTTTAGACCTCAAAGTTGATGTAAACATTGAATTGTTTAGTAGTGAATAAGTTAAAAACATCAAATAGTAGGTTATATCATTGTAGATAATACAATTGCGTCAATATGGTAAGAAATTGTCTTCTGTTAAAATTATGTTCAATATATTTACCTTCGTTTAAAATTCTTGAGTTTTGGCCCTGTGATTTTCAGTATTGGCCCTTTTATAACTGAGAATCTTAAAAATATTTGTCCTGAAAATCTCCTTGTACGATTTTCAGAGAAAAGTTTGTTTCATCTTTCTAGCTCTAGTAGTACTTCTTACATCCGTTTAGGACACTTTATCATAGCCACTTTCGTTATAAAAAGTACAATATTATTCTGTACAGTCATCTCATGAAGGTTTTTAAATTCATCAAAATATTACGTTTGATAGCTTTATGATACGAGTCAAAGTTGAAGGTCATTTGGAAGAGCCAGATGAACAGTTGACTTTATGCTTCATTATCTGTGCTAATAGTTTCATCAAAAGTATCTTTGATTTGAAACGAAATCATATTGTTGGTTTAACTTATGTAATTTTACTGTCAAAACTTAGTATAAATTTGTCTAACCACTGAAGAGAGTCATATATTCTGCAGCGATCAATTTGAAAGGGACTGCCTTCACAACTCAAACTCTACTAGCAGGTATGTATTATACAGGGTTATTACAAATGAAATGTTCCTGATTTTGATTTTAAATATTAATGGGTAAATTTGCTTGGTTTTAATTGGTACCATTGGAAGAAAACTCAAGTTTTATTTACACTGGTTTGAGTCATAGTATCTTCTGTTTCTTAAGTCAATTATTTATGCGTGTTGTGTAATGGTTGAATTTGAAGACCTAATGCTTGATGTGTGATGGATTATCACATACTTCTTTTATTGTGCACCAATTTTTAGAACCAAGGTTTAATGAAGATCCTAGTAACCAACTTGATGCATGTAGTAATTTAGTTTTAAAACAAATGACGCATTTGTAAAAATGATATTAAAGCTCATCATTTGTGCTTAGGGCATGATAAGTGGAGGTCGAATGATGAAGTACTCTTGAAATGGCCACGGTCAATATCTTGGGATAACACTCCCATTATTTTTTTTCTTGTGGGGATTCATCAAATATAAGGTGTACACACCAATATTACCATAAGAAACCTGAGAATACAGCACTGGATTATGTCTTTGTTACAGATTGACCAACCATGCAGACCTTGATGAAGTTGGCCTCACTGCTGCTTATGGTTTTCTCATACCTCTCCTCAGTGAAGAGTGATAAACCAAGGTGGCTAACTTCACTGGACAACTCGGACATGAACAGCTTCGCCTTCATGGCACCTGCAGATCTGCCTCGTCAACTGGTTTGCTCACAAAACACAAAGAATGTCAATCAGCGAACAACTAGAAGCAGGCATGCAGCGTGTTAGACATCAGAATACATGCGATCTGCAACCTCTTTAGATACAACAGGAAATTTATTACTTAGACAAGATGTTCACCGATGTGATAAATGACTTGAAGGCCTTCCTGGTTAGAAACCCGGGGGAGTTTGTTATGATGATCATGCTAGAAGAATTTGAGGCAGAATCCTCAACAAAGTCTAACTGTCAGATCTTAGAGGACTACCTACAGAAGTGGCCGAATCTATTTGCCCCCAGTTGGTCTTTCAGAGACACTCTCGGACAGCTTCGGGGGAAGATTTTACTCGGCCAAAGGGACAACAGTGGGTTCTCCGGGTGCTCCAGCGTGGTGTACCCTCCCTGCAAGGAGCAGAGGGATTTAGAGCTCGCGTTTTTCTACCCCAGGGAGAAGAAATGGGAAAAGATACGAGCTCTGCAAGGTGAAGTTTCTGCCAAGGACCACTATCATCACTGCTTCATCAATTACTTATCCGCAAGTAGTTATTGGAACAGTTGGGAAAGCGTGGCAAACACTTATGAGAATATTATGCTGTTAACCTACAACGTGAGAATGAATAATAAGTTCCTTTGAATTCAGAATCCACAAAACACTTTGTATATAGTCATGGCAGACTTTCCTTTTGAGGAGCTGATCAACCTGATTGTTGACAGTAACAGCTGAAAACATTACTCTTTACTAAAATAAATAACTATTTTTATTGTTTTCTAAACAGTTGTATACAATTATTGTATCGCTTCTAACTTTATTTCTTAAATGGCTTGAATACAAGTTTATGAAATGTGATTATGTTATGATTCCTTAAACTCCCATGTTCCTAGGGGAGGATTCAAAGGGACCTTCATGGTCCCTAAAACTTAATTTTATTCAACTGCGTTATACCGGTTTGCATAACACCTAACTTTACAGTTGAAATGAATGGTTTATAGGTCAAAACTGCTCTATTTGATTTTTAAATTTCTCAGGGAGAATACCCCCAATCCACCTCCGTGTCCTTGAAATACAGACAGGTTTTGGATCTTGCTGAGATAATCAAAATTTCAAATTAGCTATAATGAAGAAGTTTAATTTTCAGCTGGTATCATATCTAAATGCCTTAGGACAGTTTAAAGACATTTATTTTAATGTGGGAACACACACAGAAATGACCCGATTACAAGCGATTGGCGTTACACACAGGCTTGAGGCAAATGACAAAGATCATTGCAAAAATAAGCTGTCAAAGCTAGGACTGAAACTTGCTCTGTGAAAATAGTTATTTGAGTACAAATTTTTGGAAGGAAAACAAAGGAATCAGTGGAGTTACTTGAAGTTTGTGAACAATAGATGTGTTTAGTGAATGGCATCACCTGTTTCCAGTATTGAGGGAGGAATAGCCTGACTTTTTTTCAGTACACAAGGATGTCTATGGCAACATTTGATTACAGTTTTCTACTGATATATTTCATTATTTCAATTTAGTACTCACTTGTTGTGATTAGTACAGCAACTACTTCTTCCCACAATTTGTTCAATTATTCCTGGACTCTTGTGTTCTTGTGGTCACTCCTCCAATCGCATCTCTGGCATTACACTTCTGTAATGAGCAGCTCCGATCAGTAAACAAAGAAGAAACAAACCAGTTTGTTCTTGGAATATCCCTTCTGGCGTGCGTGTTGAATCCGAACCAGTTGCTGGTATGCGCTGCCCAATCATTTACTTAGTTTTGAGGTGATTAAATTTCAGCTTATCGGCTCTCTGTGTGTTTACATTTAAACAATACAAAACTAAACTGTATAGAGGTAGTCACATAGAAAACTGAAATGAAGCACAAGCTTTCCTCTTTCTTTCATACAGTTTTCTTATGCAACTTAACTGCAAATTTGCTATTGTTTTCAAGGTTGTCTTTTAAGAGCTTGTTACACAATAGACACAAACTTATCAACAAAGTGCATCACCTCAAATTTTGACCCGCTGATAAAAACACACAAAGACAACAATCTGATCTGACCTGTAATTAATGCCAAAACATCACCCTTATATAAAATTGCAAAACATATTAACAATTTCACTGATTAATTCATGCCAATGACGATTAGCTGTATGCCAGCCTGGTTACAATTTGTAAATTGTATAATTCTTTATAGTTCAGGGTGATTATGGTTAACAATACTATAATCCAAATTCATTTTTTTAGTCCATGTTAGAGTGAAAATTATTATTCTTTGTCTTTAATAATTGTTACAAGAAAAACTATTTGGATTAGTTTCAATCAGTCACTTTTGATGTTACTAATTTTCTGAGTGAAGCAATGTATCCCATTTGTAGATATTTTAATCCATTGATGAAACACAATTAATCTAGGTCTACATGTATAAATATGACAAATTTTGCTTATGTCTGGTCATGTACAACTTAAACTGTAAAGGGCATAAAAAACTGAAGTGAAACATGAGCTTTCCAACAAAGTTACTCTAAATAAGTGTTTGTGAACATCACTGCAGTTTCCCTACATACACCAATAATATTTTAATAATACCGATTTTTTACAATTAATGGCAAACTACTGTACCACCAAACTGTAAAAATATTTTTAAATGGTAACTAAAGATTGGTATAACTACCAAATAAATTCATCTTGTATATGTAATTGTCCTAAAACAAACGTATTCATTTGCCTACATTGGTGATAAATTACAAGTATAGCTTCACACATTCTCAGAACCCTTTAATAGAGGGAGATTAGGGCCCATCTTACGCAACCAATATAAAGTGGTGGATCAAGGTAAGGTACAAGCCAGCGTTCAGTAGACCTGCCAACAGTGACAGTAGGACAAAATTATAAAGCACTATTTGAGATGCCGACCACTCTCATGAGGGTATTTTAAGGCAAATGTGGTGAAGGATGAGTGTGATGAGTGGTAGTAATGAGTTATGAGATGAAGTCTTGTTACAAACTAAGGCCGACTCTTCCTTAGAATGGGTCATTAATTAATAGCCCAATGACCAAGGGAATACTAGGACCAACGGCTTAACGTGACTTTTGAACCACTCAGGTGACGGTCTGATATGTCTAAACGATGGTGGGAGTTGATTCGGGTATCATCAGATGATCACTGAGACTATCTGTGCCGCTTTAGACCTATATCATCCTCAAAACCTGACCTCCATGAAGCTGGATTACAGGACCACGCCACGAGTCCCAGTCAATAATATGAGTATAACAGCAATATGTGCTGAGAAAATGTATGAGCCACGTGCCGATATCCTTAAGGGGAATCTAGGTGGTGAATCGCCAGCAACTACCACTATAAAAAAACTATCGTGCTAGCTTTGTCCATAGACGCAACACCCTCTGTTCCAATCCCTTCAATTTTAGATGTGGATGGTTCCCACAATTCATTCCATCCAGAGACTATCGTTATATATATAGAACTCTGAGATCGATCTGAAGCGTATAGGTACCTATCACTATTGGCAAATTAGAAGTGCGAATAGCAACCCCAGGATTAATAATAGAACTGGCAGAGGGTTGGCTTGTACGACACCTGTTTCAGGAACAGTGAATGTTATGAATAAAAATGAATATTAAACAGAAAAAAAAACACCCTTGGTAAAATATTTTGTAATTGAAAATATTTACAGCCCATGAATATGTTTGAGGGAATTTTGATCAGATCTCTCAGTTTTGTGCTAAAACTCGTCTACGCTTTAAAATGCTTCTGTGACCAAAGCAGTTTTAGGCAAGGGTTTGTAAAATTCCTTTGGAATCTAAGTACTTTAGATAGAATTTGGTAAACTAATTTGGTTTATAGAAGACGACCGAAGACTATAAAATACCCAAGGGTCGGTGTCTCAAAGCAAAAGTATAAAAAAAGTATTGTTCTGTGACGTTTAGTTCGGTAGTTACATAAAATTACGTTACTTAAATTTTCAATTATAAAATATTTTACCAAGAGTGTTTTTCTGTTTGATATTCATTTTATTATATCTGAAATGGTTTGGCTTGCATATTTTTGGACCTTATCCTTCAAGGCCAACACCGAGCCAATGGGACATGGGCTCCCTACCCATCTAAGAACTCAGCGATTCACATTACTTTTTTTACTTTTAAATTGAGACACCGACCACTTTGGGTATTTTAAGGTGAATATGGACTATAAATACCTCATTGCCTGTAGGTCCTAAAGATGTGTTGAATCTTAAGACCGCAGCTATGGCCACCCCATTGGCCTGGGGGGATGGGGGTTGAGTGTGTCACCTGAACAGTGGAAATGCATAGCTACACTGTGTTCCAGGACAGCTTAGTGCTCATTAATTCTTTAATTTCGTTTCTAAGAATTCATGGTATATTACTAGTTTATTACTGATACAGGTCTCGTATTTATTTATTTTATACGGTATATATGCTGTTAAACAGATAATATCCAATTACATTTCAGCAGTAATTCTTTAATAACATGACATAATGTGGTGAAAATTATAAGTCCAAAATATAACACTTAATAATTGAACCATACAAAGAAAAATCACTTATGTATAATGCGCTTGGTATAAACCTACTACTCAGTGAAGTAGCTTTGTGCATGGCAAGAAATGTTAATAATTATTTATTTTATTGCATGACCCCTATTTATTGTAGCATAGGCCTAGTATTGTTTTAGTTAACTTGAATTTATATAATACCGACTTAGCCAATTGATGTAACGACTCAATAAAAATCATTGGAATGCCTTCAAAAATATAGAGGGGCCAATAAAGACAAATACCGCTGGCATTTCCTTATAATATACGTTCTATGACATGACATTATGTTTTTGATATAGTGCTAGCACACAGACCTTTTACATAATTTTTCTGTCTGCTTCCTCTATCCACTCAAACCTCCCATGCGGCTGAAAAGTCAAATTTTACCATTCTTTGTTCTTTCCTTCCTTCATACAGTTTCTTATGCAACTTATCATGCAAATTTGCTATTGTTTTCTGTCTTTAAGAGCTTGTTACAATAGACAACAAACTGTACAAATAAAAGTGCATCACCTCCAAATTTTAGACCGCTGATAAAAACACACAAAGACAACAATCTGATCTGACCTGTAATTAATGCCAAAACATCACCCTTATATAAAATTGCAAAACATACAATTGAACATTGCTTGCATACAGCCTGGTTACAATTTGTAAATTGTATAATTTTTATAGTTCAGGGTGATTATGGTTAACAATACTAGGTAATCCAAGTTCATTTTTTAGTCCATGTTAGTGATAATAATAAGTGAAAATGATTATTCTTGTCTTTAATAATTGTTACAAGAAAACTATTTGGATTAGTTTCAATCAGTCACTTTTGATGTTACTTTCTGAGTGAAGTATGTATCCCATTTTAGATATTTTAATCCATTGATGAAACATATTAATCTAGGTCTACATGTATAAATATGACAAATTTTGCTTATGCTGTCTGTCATGTACAACTTAAACTGTAAATATATAAAAACTGAATGAAACATGCTTTCAACAAAGTTACTTTAAATAAGTAAGTGTGAACATCACTGCAGTTTCTCACACACACCAATAATAATTTTAATAATAGGATTTTTACAACTAATGGCAACCACTGTACCACCAAACTGTAAAAATATTTTAAATGGTAACTAAAGATTGGTATAACTACCAAATAAATTCATCTTGTATATGTAATTGTCCTAAAACAAACGTATTCATTTGCCACATTGGTGATAAATTACAAAGTATAGCTTCACACATTCTCAGAACCCTTTAATAGATAGAGGAGATTAGGTAGCCCATCTTACGCAACCAATATAAAGTGGTGGATCAAGGTAAGGTACAAGCCAGGGTTCAGTAGACCTGCCAACAGTGACAGTAGGACACGGCACGTCAATCTACCACTAGAAAGGCAATGGTTTATGTATAAATCACTATTTGAGATGCCGACTCATGAGGGTATTTAAATGTGGTGAAGATGAGTGTGATGAGTGGTAGTAATGAGTTATGAGATGAAGTCTTGTTACAACTAAGGCCGACTTTCCTTAGAATGGGTCACATTAATAGCCCAATGACCAAGGGAATACTAGGACCAACGGCTTAACGTGACTTTGAACCACTCAGGTGACGGTCTGATATGTCTAAACGATGGTGGGAGTTGATTCGGGTATCATCAGATGATCACTGAGACTATCTGTGCCGCTTTAGACCTATATCATCCTCAAACCTGACTCCATGAAGCTGGATTACAGGACCACGCCAATCCGAGTCCCAGTCAATAATATGAGTATAACAGCAATATGTGCTGAGAAAATGTATGAGCCACGTGCCGATATCCTTAAGGGGAATCTAGGTGGTGAATCGCCAGCAACTACCACTATAAAAAACTATCATGCTTTGTCCATAGACGCAACACTCCTCTGTTCCAATCCCTTCAATTTTAGATGTGGATGGTTCCCACAATTCATTCCATCCAGAGACTATCGTTATATATAGAACTCTGAGATCGATCTGAAGCGTATACAGGTGTTCTATATCACTATTGGCAAATTAGAAGTGAATAGCAACCCCAGGATTAATAATAGAACTGGCAGAGGGTTGGCTTGTGAGACCTGTTTCAGGAACAGTTTATTATATGAATATTTGAAGATGAAGGAATGTTATGAATAAAAATGAATATTAAACAGAAAAACACCTTTGGTAAAATATTTTGTAATTGAAAATATTTACAGCCCATGAATATGTTTGAGGGAATTTTGATCAGATCTCTCAGTTTTGTGCTAAAACTGTCTACGCTTTAAAATGCTTCTGTGACCAAAGCAGTTTTAAGCAAGGTTTTGTAAAATTCCTTTGGAATCTAAGTACTTTAGATAGAATTTGGTAAACTATTAACAATTTGGTTTGCCTAGAAAGAAGACGACTGATTAAAATACCAAGGGTCGGTGTCTCAAAGCAAAAGTATAAAAAAGTATTGTTCTGTGACGTTTAGTTCGGTAGTTACAAAATTACGTTACTTAAATTTTCAATTATAAAATATTTTACCAAGAGTGTTTTTTCTGTTTGATATTCATATTTATAAATTTTATTATAACTGAAATTGTTTGGCTTGCATATTTTTGACCTTATCCTTCAAGGCCAACACCGAGCCAATGGGACATGGGCTCACACCATCTAAGAACTCACACATTACTTTTTACTTTTAAATTGAGACACCGACCACTTTGGGTATTTTAAGGTGAATATGGACTATAAATACCTCATTGCCTGTAGGTCCCAAGATGTGTTGAATCTTAAGACCGCAGCTATGGCCACCCCATTGGCCTGGTGGTAGGGGATGGGGTTGATGTGTCACCTGAACGGTGGAAATGCATAGCTACACTGTGTTCCAGGACAGGTTAGTGCTCATTAATCTTTTTAATTGTTTCTAAGAATTCATGGTATATTACTAGTTTATTACTGATACAGGTCTCATTTATTTATTTTATACGGTATATATGCTGTTAAACAGATAATATCGATTACATTTCAGCAGTAATTTTTAATAACATGACATAATGTGGTGAAAATTATAAGTCCAAAATATAACACTTAATAATTGAACCATACAAAGAAAAATCACTTATGTATAATGCGCTTGGTATAAACCTACTCTCAGTGAAGCTTTGTGCATGGCAAGAAATGTTAATAATTATTTATTTTATTGCATGACCCCTATTTATTGTAGCATAGGCCTAGTATTTTTTAGTTAACTTGAATTTATATAATACCGACTTAGCCAATTGATGTAACGACTCAATAAAAATCATTGGAATGCCTTCAAAAATATAGAGGGCCAATAAAGACAAATGCTGGCATTTCCTTATAATATACGTTCTATGACATGACATTATGTTTTTGATATAGTGCTAGCACACAGACCTTTACATAATTTTTCTGTCTGCTTCCTCTATCCACTCAAACCTCCCATGCGGCTGAAAAGTCAAATTTTACCATTCTTTGTTCTTTCCTTCCTTTCGCCATCTTGCCGTCCTGAAGGTATGTCGTAGGACAATTTTAGCTATTGAATTTCCTGAATTGTAATGTAATTATTAAGTTAGCTTTAAACAAAGACATTTTATTATGATTTCATAATAGTTCCCTACGTAAATATCTTGAAAATTTGTTTTAGGAGTGTCTCTAACACTTCTGTTGGCGGTTTGAAACTAAACACACATCAAGGCCAAGAATCCACTCGTCAAGGCACTTCCTCGTTTGACGTAATAATGTAAGTAATTACTTTCAAGTTTTTATTCTAACTTAAGTTTAGCCTTTGATGATTTGAATTACAATACCTTGGCCCCATTATTTGATTAGGAATATGTCCATCCCAGGATCTAGAACGGGAAGTTTTCTTCAACTCCTAGGATATGTGCTAGGTTTGGTCTATTCTGGGAAATAGTGGAAGTAAAACTTGTCTGCAGCTCTGTTACTCAAATTACCTTATAACTAATAAATTAATATTATGAAGCCTAGCCACCATGCTAAGTGAAAACTGTTAATCACTCAAATGTGTGATGGATGTCTCAAGGACATAAGTTACCTTACAAGCAAGGGACCATGTGGTCTGGAACGTTCACATGGTATTTCAAAACTGTCCTTGATTTTGTTAAATAAAATCAGCATTTTTAAATTAGGCCAAAAAAGTGTTTAAAAGCTTGTTTGTAAAACCTTAAAACTGTTTCTTTACTTTTAGAATCAGGTTGAAATTCTCAATTATTCCTTATTTATCATTTAATAGATAAAAGCTCAAGATAGGATTATAATGGGTTCTTACCGAACCATTTTGAACTAAGGCTTACATTAGGATTTCATCTTAAAATGGTGACAAGGACAATTCAAACTCCTTATTACCACAGTTAGTTTATAAGCTAAAATTTTACGGTTTTGACCAATTACGGTGTATGGATCAAATATTATGTGATGCTTAGAACACTCATATACTGGGATCAATTTGTGCTGTAAGGAACATACTGCACAAAAGTTTACCAAAAATGAGTTATGAGAACTTGGTACTCACAAAGTGACATTAGGTACTGGTGCAACATGGATACTGGTACTGTAGTTGCTTGCTTGCTATTTACCAACCTTGATACTGACTTTATTTTCTGGTTCAGACATTGGTATTGGTACCAAGAACTGCTGTACTAAAACCGACTATGTCCTGTGATTGGTTCTTGGTACCGGTACTAAGCCTCAAGAGAGTGGATTTAACAATAGAGCATAGAGAGAGCAGTACAGTCTTCACAAATTTTCTGTCAGTTTAAAAAAACCTTTTCTTTCGCCAGTGATTCATCATTGTAGCATAATTATTACTTAGTTTCTAGGCCTACTTTTCGTGGCTACCAGTCACTCATCTTTTATGAGTTTTTTTTGTTACCATCATCTTTTCTTATGTTGTTTTTCCTAATTTTGAAAAATTTGTTACAAATTTTACCCTGTTTTTCGGTTTTATAGGTCTTACAGATCCCAGAATGGTGGTGGCAGACCAAGTCAGAACGGAGGAGGAAGCTATGGCAACAGAGGAGGCCAGGGTGGCAGATTTGGTGGCGGCAGCCGCTTTGGTGGTGGCGGCGGGGGCGGTGGTGGCCGCTATGGCGGTGGTGGAGGGAACTTCAAGAACAAGCAACCTGGTGGCAACCTGACCGCCCCTACTTGGGACCTTGCCAGTCTCTCACCTTTTGCCAAGGACTTCTACAATCCCCACCAGAACGTCCGTTAATAGACCTTTCCATGAAATCCAGCAGTATCTCGCCAGCAAGGAAATCACAGTCATAGATCAAGCCCATCCAGTTCTTCTCGAGAAGCCAACTTCCCTGAATAAGCTATGGCAGAAGTTAGGTAAGGGTACAGCATCTATTTTAATCACTATTTACATCTTTTCATTGTTCAAGATATTTTCCAGAGTAGCTATAAAATAAATACTATAGAAAAGAAAACAGTTAGCCAAATAAAAGAGATCTATCTTGATATAAATTTTATTCACCTACATGATCACTGTGTAAACCTGGCATATTCAGCAATATTCTCCTCTTGAGCTCATGCGTGTTACAGTGCTGACGTCGCGGTTGCCAGCATACTGGTGGTCTAAGGTTAAAATATATTTAAAGACAAAGCAATATGATTCTCTTTTCTGATCAAAGCTAGTCAAACATAATTAGCCCGGCTCAGTGGGTAGAGTGCAAAGCGCTAAGGGTTCGATTCCCGTGCAGGCACAAGGGTTCGACTGTTTTCTAAAAGCCGCTTTGTGATGCCCACAAAACCCAAGTTAAGTCTCTAATAAAATGACTTGACGTACAGTAAAAATAAAATAAAAAGCTTTTCTATACCAGAACTCTTTTACCAAGTTTTTGAATGTGCTTTGATTTAATAGCTAAGCTGCTTTAATTTAGAACTTGTGGTTAGGTCATTTAATATTTAAGCAAAAGTCGGTCAGTCCTCAAATTTCAAATAATTTTCTGGTGGATTAGGCGGATAAAACATTATTTAGAGATAATACAATTTTGTCTACTTAATCTTGCCGCTTAAGTCATCCGAATTAAAGTTTGAAAATTTAAAATTTCTGTAAGCTGAACGCTTAACGATGATTGCAAATAGCAAAGTGAGTTTCTACACTAGCTTGATATTTTATTTGAGACCTGGGCAAATCACTCATGGTTGTCAGGTCTCAAAACATCTTGTGTAAACTAATGGTTGTTTTTGTGTGTGAAGGCCAAGGATTCGACTTCCCAACTGCCATCAGCCAAAGGCTGGCCGATTGCAATGAGCGGGATGAACATGGTCGGTGTTGCAAAGACAGGTTCGGAAAACACTGGCTGTAAGTTCTGCTGTCCTTATTATTTTAGTTTGCTAAGATATGCAGGGAGTAACTGCATTCTAGAATTGATTTATTTTATACGGTATATATGCTGTTAAACAATATCCATTTTACATTTCCTTAGTAATTCTTTAATAAGATGACATAATGTGGTGAAAATTATAAGTCCAAAATATAACTAAATAATAATTATGTATGAACCATACAAAGAAAAATCACTTATGTATAATGCGCTTGAGTATAAACCTACTACTCAGTGAGTAGCTTTGTGCATGGCAAGA
This sequence comes from Matsumurasca onukii, assembly GCA_018831715.1. Classification (NCBI taxonomy): domain Eukaryota; kingdom Metazoa; phylum Arthropoda; class Insecta; order Hemiptera; family Cicadellidae; genus Matsumurasca; species Matsumurasca onukii. The sequence goes on from CM032067.1 coordinate 13,227,546, forward strand.
AAATGTTAATAATTATTTATTTTGTGCATGACCAACTATTTATTGTAGCATAGGCCTAGTATTGTTTTTTTTTAGTTAACTTGAATTTATATAATACCGACTTAGCCAATTGATGTAACGACTCAATAAAATCATTGGTACCTTCAAAAAATAGAGACCAATAAGACAAATACCCACTGGCATTTCCTTATAATATACGTTCTATGATATGACATTATGTTTTTGATATAGTGCTTTGAGACCTTTACATAATTTTTCTGTCTGCTTCCTCTATCCACTCAAACCTCCCATGCGGCTGAAAAGTCAAATTTTTACCATTCTTTGTTCTTACCTTCCTTCATATCTTGCCGTCCTGAAGGTATGTCGTAGGTCAATTTTATATTGAATTTCCTTAATTGTAATGTAATTATTAAGTTAGCTTTAAACAAAAGACATTTTATTATGATTTCATAATAGTTCCCCTACGTAAATATCTTGAAATTTGTTTTAGGAGTGTCTCTCTAACACTTCTGTTGGCGGTTGAAACTAAACACACATCAAGGCCAAGAAAGATCCACGTTTCTCACCATCAAGGCACTTCCTCGTTTGACGTAATAGTGTAGTAATTACTTTCAGGTTTTATTCTAACTTAAGTTTAGCCTTTGATGATTTGAATTACAATACCTTGGCCCGTTATTTGATTAAGTATATGCCATCCCAGGATCTAGAACAGGAAGTTTTCTTCAACTCTAGGATATGTGCTAGGTTTGGTCTATTCTGGAAATAGTGATAAAACTTGTCTGCAGCTCTGTTACTCAAAATTACCTTATAACTAATAAATTAATATTATGGAAGCCCACAGCCACCATGCTAAGTGAAAACTGTTAATCACTCAAATGTGTGATGGATGTCTCCAAGGACATAAGTTACCTTACAAGCAAGGACCATGTGGTGGAACGTTCACATGGTATTTCAAAACTGTCCTTGATTTTTGTTAAATAAAATCAGCATTTATTTAAATTAGGCCAGCTTCTTAAAGTGTTTAAAAAGCTTGTTTTGTAAAACCTTAAAATACTTACTTTTTTAGAATCAGGTTGAAATTCTCAATTATTCCTTATTTATCATTTAATAGATAAAAGCTCAAGATAGGATTATAATGGGTTCTTACGAACGATTTTGAACTAAGGCTTACATAGGATTTCATCTTAAAATGGTGACAAGGACAATTCAAACTCCTTATTACAATAGTTAGTTTATAAGCTAAAATACGGTTTGACTAATTACGGTGTATGGATCAAATATTATGTGATGGCTTAGAACACTCATATACTGGGATCAATTTGTGCTGTAAGGAACATACTGCACAAAAGTTTACAAAAATGAGTTATGAGAACTTGGTACTCACAAAGTGACATTAGGTACTGGTGCAACATGGATACTGGTACTGTAGTTGCTTGCTTGCTATTTACCAACCTTGATACTGACTTTATTTTCTGGTTCAGACATTGGTATGGTACCAAGAACTGCTGTACTAAAACCGACTATGTCCTGTGATTGGTTCTTGGTACGGTACTAAGCCTCAAGAGTGGATTTAACAATAGAGCATAGAGAGAAGTACAGTCTTCACAAGTTTTCTGTCAGTTTAACCTTTTCTTTCGCCAGTGATTCATCATTGTAGCATTATTACTTGGTTTCTAGGCCTACTTTTCGTGGCTACCAGTCACTCATCTTTTATGAGTTTTTTGTTACCATCATCTTTTCTTATGTTGTTTTCCTAATTTTGAAAATTTGTTACAAATTTTACCCTGTTTTCGGTTTACAGGTCTTACAGATCCCAGAATGGTGGTGGCAGACCAAGTCAGAGCGGAGGAGGAAGCTATGGCAACAGAGGAGGCCAGGGTGCAGATTTGGTGGCAGCCGCTTTGGTGGTGGCGGTGTGGTGGCCGCTTTGGCGGTGGTGGAGGGAACTTCAAGAACAAGCAACCTGGTGGCAACCTGACCGCCCCACTTGGGACCTTGCCAGTCTCTCACCTTTTGCCAAGGACTTCAATCCACCAGAGCGTCGTTAATAGACCTTTCCATGAAATCCAGCAGTATCTCGCCAGCAAGGAAATCACAGTCAAGGGCAGAGCTCCCAAGCCCATCCAGTTCTTCGAGGAAGCCAACTTCCCTGAATATTATGGCAGAAGTTAGGTAAAATTTTGCATCTATTTTAATCACTATTTACATCTTTTTCATTGTTCAAGATATTTTCTAGAGTAGCTATACAAATAAATCACGATAGAAAAGAAAACAGTTAATAAGCAATCTATCTTGATATAAATTTTATTACCTTCCGATACTGTGTAAAACCTGGCATATTCAGCCATATTCTCTTGTTTCATGCGTGTTATTAGTGCTGACGTCGTGCCGTTGTGCATACTGTGGTCTAAGGTTAAAAATATATTTAAAGACAAAGCAATATGATTCTCTTTTCTGATCAAAGCTAGTCAAACATAGCCCTGCTCCGTGTGGCTCAGTGGGTAGAGTGCAAAGCGCAAGGTCGTGGGTTCGATTCCCGGTGCAGGCACAAGGGTTCGGACTGCTTTCCCTAAAAGCGTTTTGTGATGCCCACAAAACCCTAATTATCTCTAATAAAAAATGGCGTTGGCGCATTACAGTAAAAAATAAAAAAGCTTTTCATACCAGAACTCTTTTTTTAAGTTTTTTGAATGTCTTTTGATTTAATAGCTAAGCTACTTCAAGCGTTTAGCTGATGATTGCAAATGGTAGTGAGTTTCTTACACTAGGCATTTTGTTTGAGATACCTGGCCAAATCACTCATGGTTGTCAGGTCCTCAAAACATCTTGTGTAAACTAATGGTTGTTTTGTGTGTGAAGGCGTCAAGGATTGACTTCAACTGCCATCAAGCTCAAGGCTGGCGATTGCAATGGCGGGATGAACATGGTCGGTGTTGCAAAGACAGGTTCGGAAAACACTGGCTGTAAGTTCTGCTGTCCTTATTATTTTAATTTGCTAAGATATGCAGGGAGTAACTGCATTCTAGAATTGTCTCCGCTCTTTTACGGGTATTTTTGCTCAAGTCCTTTAAGAGTCAATGTTTTCATTTTTTAACAGCTTAAGTTCATTTATAACATATTTTTATTTAGTAAAAAACAAGCCTAATTTTTAATTAACTACATGTCTACTTTTTGATAGAATTACAAATATTGACTTAGATGTTTGGTTGCAGTACATGCTCGACTGTGTGCACAACAACAACGGGTGATGGACCCGATCGCACTGGTGCTTTCGGCGCCCGACCAGAACTTCGTCAACAGATCCAAGTGATTCTTGGCGAGTGGCCCTCCACTCACCTCAGGAGTACTTGTATCTTGGAGGTGCTCCGAGAGCCCCCAGCTCGTGACTTGATCTTGGCGTCAGATTGTCATCGCAACTCCGGCAGACTGATTGACTTCCTGGAGCAAGGATCCGAACCTCAAGCTGCACTTACTTGGTGCTGGGCGAGGCTGACCATGTTGGACATGGGCTGAGCCCCAGATCCAGATCATCCAACAAATCAGAGTAAGTTTTTCTTGCTAGAATTTCAATCTTGGGCTAAAACCGTAATTATACAAAATATTGTGAATTAAAATAATGGTCTGGTGTCTTAAGATTTAAATTGCACAAACAATCCGGGTAAATAACATCAGTAATATATAATGAACCTAGTAGTATGGGTTGAACTGCACCCGGAAGTTTGGCGGCAGTAAATAAACAAGTGTAGGTAGTAAAATTATCAACCAGGCATATTCAAAAGTAGTACCAATGTTCTTTTTTTTCAACTTTGAAAATTAGTCTATAGACTGGGAAAAACCATGAACTCTATTTTTGGTGCAGTGAGTGACCTGGTACTTGGCAATGGTTCTCCAGGTCAGTGTGATTGCTGCATCTGTGTTGCTTGGGTATCAGTGCCCTCTCTACTTAGGGCTGCTGCTAAGTGTGATGTTGAACAGTTTTGATTCCTGGAAATCCCACCTGGATACAAGCTCTAGGATTTTCAGAACCAATAAATAACTCATGAAAAAGACACAACCTTTTAAAGTTTCAAGATTGAGTAGTATTAAGGCTAAAGCTGATTCATAGTACTCACAAAATGTGTTTTGATAATATACCTGTTTTATCTCAAATTTTGTTTCTGATTAGACTGACTGATTTTTTTTGTTTGTGTTTCAGCCTGACCGGCAAGTGCTGATGTGGTCAGCCACCTGGCCAAGGAAGTGAAGAGGCTGGCGGAAGACTTCCTCAAGACATTTCAGATCAATATCGGCTCTTTGGAGCTATCGGCCAACCACAACATCGTCCAGATCGTAGACGTCTGCCGGGACCAAGAAAAGGACCAAAAGTACGTTTTTTTCCTAGTTTTTTAATAATAGAAATTTAGAGGCCTAACTTATGAGCTTTTGTACCCCATGAGTTTTTTTTTGCTTAAGCGGGAAGTCCCCAACAGAAAAGTTGCAATTTCTCAAAATTAATATTGCTTCTGTAATTCTAGGTTGAGCACTCTGTTGAATGAACTGAGTAACGAGGAAGGAAAGACCATCATCTTCGCTGAGACCAAAAGGAAAGTTGATGGCATCACGAGGAGCATTCAAAGATTTGGGTGAGTAAAGTATAGATCAGCTGATGAGTAGATATTAAATTTATTATTTTATTTGAAAACTAGACCATACTCTGCTCCATGGAACCCATACAGTACCTTGTTAGTTATGAGAGTTTAGATTCAAACTGTATTGGGGTAAAGCCACCTTGCGAGAGTTTAAGAATAATTAAACAGCTAATCGGAATATACAGCTTTTTAGATTGTCTAGTTGTCCGTCAAAAACAACATTCACATTATAACCGGGCAGTGCTAAGGCACCCTAGGAATTAAAATTTATTTAGAAATAATCACTGAAGTAAAACTGATTCTGGAAGTTATTAACGGACGAGAAGAAATATGTTATCTAGATATTTTAAAATATTTATTCAAAATGTCCAGCTCAAAGCTGACCATGTTCCTTTTGCTTTATTTAGATGGAAAGCAATGGGAATTCATGGAGACAAAAACCAAAGCGAGCGTGATTATGTTTTAAGAGGTAAGTAATTCATATATTTTTAGTTATTTCTTGTAGATCTTAATTTGTATAAGCTAAATAGCTAATTTATTATTTTGTTCATAGTTATATCTTGTAGTATACTGCTTTGAACAAAATATGTCAATTTTTAGTCTTACTATTAGGCTAAAAGCAGTTTTCATAGATGCTCCCTTCACCACATCATGATTTTCATCGCGACCTATACTGCCTTTTTCCTCTGTGGCACCTATCAATTACAAGCCCCGTAGGATAGCTTCTGAAGGGGCTGGACATGCTGGGATTGGGAAATGTCAGGACCAGGGTCAGCTATTTAGCGGATCCGTGGCGGATTTGTTATCGCCGCGACTCCCGAGCTCATCACTCCGGTGATGCGGGTTCGATAACCTGCAGTTACCACTTTTTGTAATGTGACTAAAACGGTGACACTAGGTAAAGGTCGAGGTTGAGTGGTAGAGAGGACTTGGTCCTAACCAGCCTCGTTAAACAAGACAAACTTTACCCTTTTTTTTACCTTTTACCAGTGGGTTGATTATGCATAACTGTCCGAGGGGTTTTGGCAACTAAATGTTGGAGGTGAAAGCCTAGGAAGCATCATCGCAGCCAGGTGTCGGCCAAAAATACTTAAAATTTATCTGAAATAACAAAGAGGATTTTTTTAACCAACCAAGAGAACAGTCTCTTTTTTTGCAAATAATATAAACAATGGTTCAAAGACCTTAAGTTAAACCTCAACCTTTCGAGGTTGAGGGTGGAGAAAGGACTTGTAGTCCTAACTTCACCTCGTTAAACAAGACAAACTTTACCTTTTTAAAAATAACTTGCAGCAGATAGACCTTGAGTTCACTCGGGACATTCAGAGCACTGTGTTACAAGAATCAAGTGTCAACCGTCAACCAATGGTTTTTAAACCTTACTGTGACCTGAATAAATGTAGATTTGAAAACATTGGAAAAAGAATCTCCTATTAAATTTAACTTTTTAAGCATCGAGTGTTTGCGAGTTGTGTCACAATTTCCTTGACTTATTCAATTTTGTCCCATCCGTCTCAAAATTCCTGAGTATTTTCAGTGTCCTGCCCTCTCTAGGGTAGGGGAAGGTACGATTCAGGAAATCCATGTAAGATTCAGGAAATCCATGATCCAAATCTGTAGACACCCTGACCGTTTACAATTTTGTTATTTCTAACTTAATAGGGGTGTCAAAATTCTTGTGAAATTGAAGACAAAATCTGAATCCTGTTCCTCTCAAAATTAATCTAGTTAAAAGCTATAAATTTGTTTAGTAAATTTTCTTGAAAATTAGCGGACACAATCGTTGGTACATATACGCACGACCAATAAATTGTCTACTTGACCACCTTTAGAAAACTGTTGCGTTTTCAGAAGCAACATATTCAAATTTTGACGAATTGTTCTGTTTGTTTTCAGAGTTCCGTAAGGCATCAAATGGGATTTTGGTGGCAACTGACGTTGCGGCGGCAGGAATGCGTAAACAGTCGGATATCAGCGTGCAGGCCACGAGGAGATATGCCTAAATGAACTCGATATCCTGTCGAGGTTAAAATACACAGCCAAACTTCACCCATCTTCGTTAAGCACATCATCTTAACTCATCTTTTCAAGTTTGTTAGCATTACTACAATACTGCGTTTTCTCACATGTCGATTAATTACTAGCGACTGTTAGTATTTTTATTGGTGGGTTAAAACTTGATTGGGCGAGGAAGGAACTAGTCATGTGGTCAAACCAATCAGCTATACTGATCTTGAAATGGGTTGTATTTGGTCTCATCAGTTATGAGTTATATTATCTTCATATTTGTGCGTTTCTTTAATTTAAGTCCTTATCTTAATTTTTGCTTCTTGAAAAGTACCATTTTAATAATAATATAAACTTAACATAATTTTTTTTAAAACTCCCGCTAATTGAAAAGCTAGTATCTACAGTATAGTTACATTTCGCCAACAGTTTTAAATTTTTTGAATGGTTGACTAGTTATAATTAAGGGGTTTTTATATAAAGCCACTCAATTTTTCAAAGTGCAGTCTATTTTATCGATTGATTTGTTAAATGTTGCAACAACTCAGCAATAGGCCTTATCGGACATGTACCCGTCCTCCCCCTAACGTTCATCTTCTGAAAGACAACTTGAAAAGTGAAATGTTGTGATGTGTTTTCTATGGAACAATTCCATGTAACTTATGTTACTTATTGTGGAACTGTACGAGTTTTGAAGGTGGGTTTCGTTGGAAGTTGGGCTGCGACTATCTGCAAAAGACGGCATCTCCTCTTCAAGCCTTAGCACGGGTTTCTCTTCAAGAAATGAGGATTTTTGTTGTGAGCTAAAGTACAGACAGGGTTCGGTAAAACAAACTTACAGTGCAACACGGTAAAGTATGTAAATTCACAAACAATTATCAGTTATTCCTCAAAAAACTTGAAGAGTTGTCAAATCTAAGTTATGTTTTACTTACTGTTGGGTTGTCATTTAAAGGCCAAATCAAGCGTTAAAGCAATTTTATATTAAAACACAATACATTTACTATAAATAAAAGATTTAAAAAAATTATATTTCTCTCGTTGTTAGATTTTGAAATTATTACCAAAAAAACAATTAATACCAAAAGGTTAAGTTTTTATAAATTCATCGAGGCAAAAAAGTAATTCATTTATGAATATAACAATATATACCTAACTTACCTGTTAATGTCAGCTAAATACTTGTGTTTAGATTACTAACTCTAACAGCCACTAGGCTGAGAGAACTGCCTGAATAATGTGGGTATTTAAGTGCAATTTAGGAGTTAAAGTGGGGAAGGAAGCTTGTTAAATTTGTATTTAATTTTGAGTCTATTTCAGCCAAAAGGTAAGTATGGCAGCCGCTCTCTTCGTAAATATTCTCTTTTGTCGTATATTGTGTGGATAACTTATTTTTTGTAAATAAAGTACAGTCTATACTTAACTATTAAAATGCTTGCATAAAAAATAGTAAGCTTAAATATTCTATCTTGAGGTATTTTAACCAACACTCATTACACAGTGTAAATGTAACAGCGTTTAGTTATAAGTACTCACCCTCAAGTTTTCTTAGAGTTTTAATTAACACAATTTAAACAATGATATGATAATTGAAGTCGGTAAATGTCTAAAACTTTTAATTTAAAAATCAATCAAATTAGTAATTGTATCGCTTTGGCCTTTTCGTATGCAATGACAGTCTAACGTTCACCAGGCAGACTCACTCCTAAGTACAAAACTAACTTGTGCTTAACTTCCAGATGTTGGCGATGTAAGAATGCGTGATCAACTACACTACCGAACTTCAGTGAGGACTCACGTGCACAGAATGCGGCAGAACCGAAGATCGAGGAGCGGCGGGGAGCAGCTTACACATTCTTCACACAGAACAACTCAGACAAGCGAGAGATCAAGCGTACTCACAGGCGAAACAGGAGATCAACCCTGAGCTGAACAAGCTGGCTGCCAGAGGCCGGTGGATGGGGAGGCAGAGGAGGTGAGATGCATAGTAGTAACCTAGGTCTAGGTCAGAAGTTAGGGGGGGAGGAGGAATTTTGTGACAGGGTATTTGTCGCCCGTGTGAGGTTTGTCTGTTTGAGCTGTACGGTAGGAATTCACTACCGATCGACATTCTTTCGTCAATTTACTGCTTAAATTAAGAACAGGTGTCCAGCCTGAGGATTTCTGAAAGCAGGAGTTGTACAGAAGTTTTTATATAGAAAAAAGTCAGGAATTATGAAAGAAAAGTTTGTAAACCAGGTTTTGAGAAGGGCAGTCCGCAAAATGATTTTGTATTGGTTGCAAACAGGATACTAGTGATGCTGCCACCTTCCCAAAAATAACATTGAATGGGAGTAGCTATGACTCTCTTTAGATAGCATTTCAACAATTTTGGTCCCTTTAAATTGAAACCAAACCATTTAAAGTACCCTAAACCGGGAAAGCTGCAAAATTTGTCTACAGAACAAGGGAATGATGCCAGAATTTGTTTTCCTTGAATTCTGACGTACACTGATTTTGTCATCAATTCTGCGGATAAAATGATATTTCTGTTATAAGTATACAAATAATAACTAAAATGTTAACAGATTTATGTTTGTTCTTTAGGTAACAACAAATGGGGATACCAGAGGAACACCAGAAGTTTTGGCGGCAACTCTAACAACCGTTCACATACCAAATTCGATAATGGTAAGTTCACTTTCCTTCTTAAGACAGCTGTTACAGTAGTAGAAACTTGATAGTTTGACACTCCTTATGGGTCCGCCTCAGTGGTCACTCAGAGAACGGCTGAGTTACCACCCAGCTGCCATGGCGTGCAGTAACAAACAATTGGATAAACAACTTCTCCCAACCTGATATGGGCTACTGTCAAACCAACCGCTTGCAAGGGCTTATGGCGACCTGTTTTTCAACTTTCAAAATAATTTTTTACAGTAATAAACATAATATACGTGTTGGAAACTAGAGGAGTTTTCTGACACGTATATAGAGCCTAAGTTGTTCAATAGTTTCACAAATAAACTTTGAAATTGTGCTAGTTATAGTGCTTTTCCTCTCTATTTTGTACACTTAAATTGCATAATTTGAAAAAAAGCTCTATACGCTTGTTGGGAAACTCCTCTAGTTTCTCAACATATTATCATGTTTCTTGATATAAAAATTATTTTGAAAGGTGAGAAGTAGGCCGCCTCAAACTCTTGTATTGAAGCGTCCCTGTGCACCTGGGACAGACTGTTACAGTTGAGACTCCTTTTGTGGGGACTTAATAATGAAAACGACAAAGACAGATTTAAAATGTATTTTGCTCACTAGTGATAGTGATGTGTGCAAGCTATGTTATATGTTAAAATTGGTTTTCCTTTTGTAACACTTTACTCACTGAATAAAGAGTATTTAGTGGTAATTTAATACCTCTCTGTAATAAAAATCATATATACTGGTTGGTTCGTTATTTCAATAGTTAGAACACCACTTAGGTTCATAAATAGTCAGAAACTATCCACAAGAAGTAATCTGTCAGTTAATTGCTCAGAAATAAAATTTCAAGTAAGAATAAAATTGAGCTAAACATTTTGTTTTAAAACGGGTTGTTTTTATGTTTTAGGTTACTAACTTTGTGATCGAGATGTACCAGTCTACTTCTACACTGCATCTCTGTTTTATTGTGATAAATAACTTAATATTATTTTAAATTAATTGTAGCTTAAATCACGTTTGACACCCAGAAACTCAGAAGTATTTTTCCAATCTTCTCAAAACATTTGTTGTGTTTTACTCCAAGATTATTGTATACAATACTTTTTTGATGAGTATTATTAGACTACTCGTATTTATTGTGTGGTTTAAGTTTCTATTATAAGACCTTTCTTTTATACTGTACTAGACATCAAGTGATTTTTTAGTTTATAAATCTCTTTTGTAATCTGGTGAGAAGAAATATAAAATTGTAAAACCAAAATGTGTAACACAAATCAATTACCTAACCTAATACAGTAGAACTGCCATAATTGGGATCTCTAATTTGTAAGAATAAAATCGCTTAAAACTTACTGTACTAGTTGGGTGTCCAGCATCACGGACTCCGGGAATATTAGGTGAATTTAGGTGCCTTAACTGGGAAATTTTGCAAAGTGATCAGAGAAATTAGTAAGTATGTTTTGGGGCAGGTCTGGGCTAACCGTTGTGACTGGTCCGGGGAGTCGAGGATTTCCTCACTGAGGACTAGTAGGGTCAGAGATGGCATAGCGATAGCGTGGCTGTGATTTTGTTGGGTAAGTAACTATGACTTCCTTAAGATGGCTAAATCCAGAAAATTGCTTAACCTTGCAGGAAAATCACGAGATTTTATTTTCCTGAACACTAAACACTGATAAAACTCTGTTAAATGACCCAACAAAAGATTCATAAGCTTAGGTAAAATCTACCTAACAATAATTTATTTATTTAACAATAATATAAATTTATTTAAGTCATTGTAAAAAAATGTTAAGCTGCCAAAAACAAAAATGGTAAAAATGTAATAGTTCCTTGCTAAACAAAATATTTATCACGATTATTTGTGTTCTATGTTCTTATGGGAAAATAAAGTTTTATTCAACATAATTAATCATTTATTGTTTGACAAAAGTACAAGTTTTAGAGTTCATATGCAGCAGCCTCAATAGCTTTATGGTAAAAACCGGTTGAAACAGATTTTTGATTTAAATACGTTAACCAGTTAAAAGCATTGTTTAAAGTTTTACTCTATGATATAAGCGGTGCCTACTCATAGGGTGGATCCAGTGGCCGTTCTATCTGGCTCTCTCAGTCCTTGACTGTCGACAAGAGATAGTTTTTGGGGAGAATATATCAAAGGAAGGATTGTCCAGCTTTATGCTTGGTCATAAAGACATACGAGGTGAGATCATTTACAGTTATCATTTAAATTTGCTATTTACAAAACCTAAAAGCAAAAGTAAAGTTTATACCAAAGTAGTCTTAATAGATTTTCTTTTTTTCAGATGTCGTTAGAAAAAGAGACAAATTGCTTTGGCTCGCAACTTGCAGCCAATCTTTTAAGGTACTAGCATAATACAATATTTTTATCCACACATCTTAGCTACACTCAACTCTCAATTATCCGGTATAAATTCGGGTTAAGGCTTCCCGGATACGCGAAATTACGGATAACCAGCAAAAAGTCTAAAACAGCGCTGGAAGGGGGAAATGAAATATTTACGATAATATACAGACTATCAATTGTATTTAAGTAACAGAAATGTATTAAGTTAACATACCTGATCGTTTTAAAGCAGAAAACGAAGTACTGTAGAATACATACACAAAATAATCTAACTCACTACGTAAATATATTTTCATAACACTATTTTTTATTTACAATAACCTATGTACAAGACATGACGTTTCATATTTACATTCTTTCAAAATAGTCTGTCACTGATTTTTGCTTTTGAACTAAAAAACAGTTTTGCTGCGTAGGTTTCTAAGCACAATTTTATCAGTGACAAGTGCGTCGTCTGAAGTCTCGATGTACTGAAGAAATTGTTCGATATGTGAAAGCGCAGCGCTGTGCGTCTTTGTTGTTTGTTTTGCTTCTGCCCCCTCCTCTTTGCTTTCACTTTCATTCCCCTTCTTTACTTTATCTTCTCCACTATCTGTTCACCTGTCAGCTGCACTTGTCTACAAAGACGTAACATGACTAATTGTGACAGGTCAGTGCAGGTGTGCAGAGGTCAGACTGATCTGTCTTCCCTCGTCTTCTACTTCTCTTCGTTCGGATGTATTGTTATACTGTGCGTTCACTTGCGTTGCGGATCACGGTGATTTCTTTTTTTAATTTTCTCTCCTGAACGTGTTTTGGTTAAGCTACTACGCGGTTAATCAGATCCCGGTTATCGAGAGTTGAGTGTATTTAAAAAATCTAAAGCCAACAGTAAAATTTATACCAAAGTAATTGATTTTTTTTTTTTTTTCAGATGCTGTTGAAAAAAGAGAAACAACATTTTGGCCTACACTCTGCAGCCAATTTAAGATACTAGAAGAATGATAAAATGGAAAAATGCGACTTCAATTAATCAATAGTTCAACATCTCAAGTGCTTCATTAATTTTTCCATTCTTGGATTAAACTCGCTCAGAATAAAGGGCGGTATTTGCTCTAAACAAATTGATCCAGAGCAAAGGTCGACAAATAAAATTCAAGAGTGTTTTCCTGAATCAAAGGTGATTTACTGTTTTGGTCAACAAATTACCAATGACACGAAGATTTCTCGGGGGTGGTCCGATTGATTGTGACAAAATATGTAAAACACCTTTCACTAGATGTCATTGAAAAACATGATCACATTTGGGATTGATGAAGGGCTTGGACTGCTTTCTCAAAAAGCAAATGTGATGTCTACAACCCTGTCAGTTGTAATGGTTCAGGAACTGAAAAGAAAAATGCCATTTCCGTAGGCAGTACAAAAAAAAAAGGAAGATGACATGGTGTTTCTCTGTTGCTTCTGCGTAGGGTGATGATAGCAGTTGGAAACTCTTGCATTTGAGAGTCTCTGAAATTGATTAATTTTATAATATTTGTAGAATTGTAACAAATAATTTATTTATGTCATAATAAATTGTGAGTTAACAATTCATTAAGTACACTCATTTATAACTCGATAAACTATTTCTTTTTTATCCTTAGACCTTAAAATCATCTGTACCCATATTTACTGAAATGGGAAGAACTAGTGAAACTTGTGTCAAACTACGTATTCATCTCAAATTACTGGGGGACATGACACACAGAAATTATATTGTTATAATTTTTGTACTCATATAAAATACAGTTAATGGTAAGACTATTGAGTCTGTTCGAAAACTATTAATTAGCAATTAGTTGTTAAAGTATGAAATTGCATAAGACATGTGTTGTAACAATATTGTTAGGTGTAATAATATAAACCCTTTTATCACGCTGCATAAATTCATGGTACGCAAAGTGATGATTATGACAGTCAAAATGAGTAGGAGAGAGAGGAAGGAAGGGAAAGGGGTTTGGAAACAATATTTTTGTAACGACCATCGAATCTTTGATAATAAGTCGTTAATGTTCATACGTACTCCATTTTTTGATTTGTAGCTACATAATGACAGCTTACATGACCAGCGTTTTAACCGTGTAGAAATTACACAGAATTTAGGATTTTGTATTTAAAATCCTCAAAGTTTGCTAACATCTATGATCACTAGTCGACATTATCTGAGTGATGTGTAAGTTATTCTATCCACTATAGCTGACATGATTTCAGTCTCTTAATTTTTATTGATTATTGCTTATTGGTCAGGATTATGGTTAGAATTGCATACAGTAAAAAAAAACTTGAAACTTGAAAATAAAAAGAATTGAAAATTGATGTACAGGAAAAAATATGTATATTATAACTAACTATGTATATTATATATAACTATGTCAAATCCAGTAATTTCTTGTAAATCAATCAACCTTTTTGAGTTTAGAAAAAAATGATAAAGTTCGGTACATAAAATGACTAAGAATGTGGCTTTCCTTCTTTCCCATGAAACCAGGAATATATTGAAAATCAATCTGAATTACTGTAAAATGACAGGAAAG